>NGKJ01000218.1:5384-15653 GCA_002162495.1 Myriosclerotinia curreyana | reverse complement strand
GGGGGTTATTGGGGAGGGGGGCATGAAGATGGTGCGGAAGAAGGCGGAGTTTTGGCAGAAGAATTTTATGGGCCAGGTTGCTCGGATTGGGTTTTGAGGGGTTCCGAAGGTTATGACGACGTGTTGGTTGTAGGATTCACTGGGGATTATGGTTAGTTGGTCGTTAAGGGTGTTGAGAAGGTGAAAGGGAGGACTTACTTTGAGACGTCGATAGGAGCATCAGGGGTGTGTTTGGCGAGCCATGGGGTATTTGTTGTGTTGTAGATACCAGAAAAACCAGGGAAACTTGTTTTTGTATTTTCTGGGAGATTATAAAGATCTGATAGAGAAGGCGGCATGGTTGATGCTATCTTTGTTAAGATTGAAGGTTTTGTTTGTTGAGTTTATGAATGAAGAGGTCTTGAGGTAAGATGTTTGATGATCTGATATCCTCGTGTCTTGATTTTGCTTTCACAAAAAGTAGTTGATTAAAGGTTTTCTGGTGCAAGATGTTGTAGGATTCTTTAGGATGTGAGAAGTTTGGAGGATTTCAGAAGAGGTCTTGATTTCTTAAATATCGCAGAGGATTCTACTACATCGGCAGTACGGCCGCAGCTATACGGCTTTCTAATAACTTGCAATTTTTGACCTAAGTACACTCAGTACGGTAATAGATTACCCACATTTCACATGAAGATGATACGGTCTAGGGATATGTGATCAGCCAAAGTTAACGAATGATAATGTCCTTATTGTCTGGAAGGACTTCTATGGTAATCTTGATGGAATTTCTCTAGATTTGTATCTAACTTATGTGATGTTGAGGACCGGCACGATTGCAGCGCGTAGAGAAAATGTTTAATCACTGGAGGTGTTTAGTTTGAGAAAGGAGTAAGGATGGCAAGTAGACGGAACGATAAAATAAGGTGCAAGGGGTCGAAAATGGGATTCTAGCTTAAACCAATGCTAATTAATCTTTCTCTTCACCCCTCCAATCCGTTGTCTAGATTCATAATTCAGAAGTCAGGCTAAAGATCAAAAGTCTATTATATGAGAATACTGCATGACTACAATGCCTTTCAATAATGTAATAGCGTCACATTTCATGTCACGGCATAGCATATGTAGCACTGGTAAGGAGCATTGTTTTAAGATATGATATATCACGATAGACCCTATGATTCCGCAAAAAGTTTTAGTAACCTCCTATATCAGAAGTTATAGCCATCCTATCTTTCTTTCAGAGCCCTAGTAAGTACTGAAGCCTATACTCCAGAAATCCTCGACGAAAACAAAATATGCCAATTCACATTTCCCCCCAGAACCCCAAACCATAATTCTCGTCCCAACAAGTTTCACCATTTTTGTGGATATGATACTTGCATCGATGCTCCTCCCATACCTTCTTCGCATTCTCATCTTTTACAAACTCCACATTCATCCCCTCCGTCTCTGATCTTCTTAACAAGGAAAGAGAAAATCGGGACCGAGGACGCGGAGCGGGTGGTTGAAATAGATTTTGATTGACTGGAGAAGGTGCATGTAAAACAAATTGTGCAGGATTTGGAAGCGGACCGTATAGAACGTGATTTTGAGGTGGATGAAGTGCCATTTGTGAAAGTACAGTGGGATCGTATGGATAATTATGAGGTGGAGGATTTGGGACCAGGTAATCTTGATGGAGCAGGTGTGGCTGGTTTTGCTGGTACGGGGATACCATGTGCCAGGGTGAGTTTGGATACTGGTAGTGCGCATGTGGATCACTTTCAGGTGGATTATACAGAGGCTGATACATCTGAGGTGGAGAATTTGGGACCAGGTAATCTTGATGGAGCAGGTGTGGCTGGTTTTGCTGGTACGGGGATACCATGTGCCAGGGTGAGTTTGGATACTGGTAGTGCGCATGTGGATCACTTGCAGGTGGATTATACAGAGGCTGATACATCTGAGGTGGAATCTGATTTGGAGGTCCGTGAAGCGGAACTGCAGCGTGTTGAAACTGAGTTGACTGGTTGCTTGGGAACGAAACAACTGGAGTCGCTGAGCGACGGAGACGGAAATGGTGCTTTTTGGATGTCTGTTCAACTTCCAATCCAACAGATGAGGACACGATATCACTAATCAAGATTCGTAATGGAGATGACTCGGCTGTGTATTTTCCCACCAGCTCTTGAGTCTCCTCAGTCTCAAAGACGGGCTGCCTGTAAACTTTTGCAAATGCTTTTTCATCAACCCATTCCTTGAAGGCGAGAACCAAGGCATCCATGATGTGATTTGCGAACTGTGGTGCGAGGATATAGTCCGCCAAAAAATAGCAGTGAAGTAATTGATACCATCTCTTCTTATGAGACTGCTTCCGAATAAATTTGTTGGAAACGTCGCTAGTAATTGAGTGAAGCTTTATCAGACAATCAGCCATCTTGTGATCCCGAGCGTAAAGCCAAGCGATGAAGATTTCAAAACTTTCTGGGTCGTGATCCTCAAGTTTAATCACTCCATCATGACCACACTTCCATTCATCACCACAGAGGACCTTGAAAAACTGGGCTTGGGCAGCCAAGGCTCCTGCAGTTGCCGTGAACTTGACTTGCTGCTTCCCGATTCCTACTAAGACTGTGACTATCTTATTAAAATCATCCTGATTACCACTGCGCGAAAGAGTTAGCAAATAAAACGATATTTTCTAGATTTAAACAACACTTACATATCAAATCCATCAGAAAGAGGCGTTAAAAGACTTTCACCAGTAGTTGGCACATTCGGCGCGTGAAAATATTTGGTCGACATAGCTCTGGCTAATTTGAGAAGAGTTCGCAAATGATAGGAACCTGTGTCACTGCGTACATCTTGGTACACTTCCAAAAGACGAATAATCTCATCCAGAGATTCATCGTCCATGCCAGCCATTAGAGCTTCGATTTCTGCCAACAATGCTCCATCGATGATTCCTCCCGTACCCCATGTGATGTTTTGCACATTATCTCCAAAGTTTGGAAATGCGATTTGTTGGATCGTGATCCAACCGTCATTCGCAGCCATCTTGACGATGCGATACTATTAGATTATCGAAAGAGGTCTTTTGGTAACACCTCGTCAAAGTAAAAATCAGGTAAACAAGTATGTCTAATAAGAATCTCCTTTGATGAAATGATGAGTTGAGAAATTTGTAAGATTTATTGATTCCTCGAAGATTGATGTTGTGGATAGATTTAGATGAGAAGGAATGGGTTTCAGCAGGGAGCTGAGAGTATTAAATAGATATTTTTGAAGGTACGGCAGGGAAGAGTGATTAACAATACAGCCGACTTACAATACAGCCAGATTAAAAAGTTCTAAATGCCGTACTATGTATCTAGACTTGCATTTATTAAACCCGTCTTGAATACTACGGTTATGTGACACAATAATCGGCTGGTAGGTTGGATCTGGGCTAGTGCGAGCCTAGTATTTTCTGTGGGGAAAAATGAGTAGATGTCTTGGGTTTATATCATTATTTTTTGATGATCGCAACAATACCTAGAGGCATATTGTCTATTCCCCACTCCAGTAACTAAAAGTATCACTCTCTACTAGTAACCCCTCTCATCTCTTGATCATCTTCTAGTTGAGCATTCAAATTTGCCTTAGGCAATCAAATCTCTCGTCTATTCAGCCACTAGCAAGCTCTCTTTTTCAACCAATTGACTTGCAAAGCAGAAATTAGCTTACTATTCACAAAGCTTGCCAACGTAATATCGATATAGAAAGCCTTGATTCATTGTTATAAGCGCTCAGAACTATGGAAGGATAACATCCCTAGCCAATTTTCATCAATTATCGATTGATGGGTAAGTTACTCTCGCTCATAATCTCATAATTTGCACGCCCCTTATTCATGTGCTTGTCACGGTCAGTGGAGTTAATCATTGCATATATTCCTTCCGATCGACCCTTTAATTAGCTAGAATTACTATGAACCGAAAGATGGGCTACATTCTACATTATAATTGAAGCGTATGCGGTTTGGGTTTTATTTTACTTGAAATAGAATCAAATATGATCAACCTTCCTCCTAATCACATGAATTGCCGTTTCTCAAAATATTCAATAAATGAGAAACAAGTAATGATCTAGATTTGATTTGACCATTGCCTCAAACTATCATAGAAGAACTGGAGGGGTAACTGGACATATGTGACATATCTATTTTACCATCGACCACAAGAGGAATGGGACATTGATACATCACGTCATAAAGTCTTTTTCAATATAAGAGAATTCCTTTTTCAAATTGATAGCCTATGACCTCCCATGCAGCTCCTATATCCCAATAGAATTACTAAACGGATCTGAATTATCACACCTTGCCAACCTGCCCCATGGCACTCCTATTTCTCCCACAATTCTAAGGTCGGACACAGCTTTCTCCCCTTTTATGAATATGGTATCTGCACTCCTCGTCGATCCGATGAGGCGCTGTTAGACGTTTGTGCATTTGACGGTTCTCATGGACGTCATACATAACAACCGCATTGCGCATCAATTCATCTACCAAGTTTCTGGTGAATTCTATTGGGACATCCTCTTGCATGATACCATGTAGCTTTACGTAGTGACTATCATAATCGACACCTTGATTAATGATACTATCCACAAGCATTCTTCGGAGGGGTGACCCGGCTTTAGTCTTTGAGTACATTCTTTGAATCTGGTAAGGCAGAGTACCAAGCATTTGTCTAATCTCATTTTGGGGAAATTTTTCCTCAAAAGGGTCTCGAGAATGGCCCACCCAGCCTTGGTCACCACCATCTTCGCTGTTTTCATCGTCATGGTTGTTATCTTCGTTATTTTCAACCTCTGTTATCGATTCCAGTGGGTGGATGGAAGCTGTTTCTTCGTGCTTTACTTCCAGATTATTGTGATCCTCTATTTCGCCGTCTATTGCAGCGAATAAAGCGTCCATTATCGCGTTTCCAAAACTCGGAGCACCTAGATATTCTGCCAGGAAATAGCACTCCAAAAGCTGATCCCATAGGATTCTGTATGCATCAAGTGTTTTGGTTGTTATTGTCTCATGGCTATGTGCTTTGATCGTCGAAAGTCGCGTCGAGGAATGGATGTCTCCCGTTGTATTCCATGCAAAGAATGTACTCAAAGCATCAAAATTTTGTTCGGAGAGATCAATCGTGGGATTTTGGTGATTGGCACGAGGCAAGAATGAGTAAAACCTGGTTTTCACACGGAAGAACTTTGAGTGTAACCCCAAGACTTTTGCTGCGAAAAAAACTCGTATTTGGCCTTTTTCGCCTGATAAAACGACTTCGAAAAGGTCGTTATAATCATCCCTAAGCAGGAATTCAGTCAGATTTTATTTTATAGGGACAGATTCTTGACGAAGAGCTCAGTAACTTACAGTGAAAGCACCAAAATCTCCTCCATGATATCCTTCATCATCGCCGGAGACGCTGTGGGATAACATATATCTGACATATTGACAACTGATCTTCCGTTTTAATGAAGTTTATATAAAATGCTTTATGGAGCCTTCGTTCAAGGTAATCTGCTTGATTATTAGGAAAGGTGCATGTTATAAGGGGTGTTTAAGCATTCAAGCTTTGGGTTAATGTTATACTGCTCGCCCCGAAGTTTTATCGAGCCTAGTCCTTCTTTACCCGGCGATTGGAGTATGTAGTATATGACATAGTTTGATAGGCTCCACTATATTGAAGTGTACTTCAAAACGCTATATTCATTGAAATTTATTAAATTTCAAAACAATGTAACTAATTTAAAATGGACTTATTGAGTTTTGAAGGAATATATTGAGTTCTAGTTGTCGGGACGAATCACTTGACCGTACTAGATCGGGTTAGCGGGCCGTACTAAGCCCTAGCCCTTCGGCAAAGGACCTTATTATATAGGTTCTCTCCATTCTGTAGCTAGCTCTCCTTAAGCAATAAGTAACACGTCAAAATCATAGTACTATTTGTTGACATTCATTTGACCCGGTGAGTCCAACACTAGTAATTCACTATATAGGTAGCTAGTGATAGTATTGTGGTTAGTATATACTATTGCAAGTAGTACTGCCATCCATACGTATTGACGTAATATAAAGAGCTTTAGTATCAGCCATAACAATACTAACTTACACTACTACCATCACTGCATTCACCGCATCTAAATTCAATTAATTTTCACCACTGTCTTGTTACGTTTGTATAATAGTGATTCACTTTAACAGTGTAGTGGATCCCGAATTTTAAATATAATCTGATCTCCTTCATTCAATTGGCTGGCGTACAATCTACTCCGCTCATCTAATAAAACCTTTCCAACGGTCCTAAACATTCAATTAAATACCTACAGGAATAAGCTTGCGCTCTTGCTTAGTGTGTGGTCGGCTCGACTAGCAATCCTCTTCAACATTATAAAAGGCTCTTCTTATCTACTACCACCAGAGTTCTATCAACAAAGATACTAACTTACCATTACATCTAATTTGTACGAAAACACGTTTTACCAAGTCGAATTACCAAATCACATCAGACAATCCCAACAAAAGGATGGATTCCATCGTAAAATGCGATTTGTATGACGCAAAGTATTATTACGGGAAGATATTTGTTAAGCTAACATCTAATTCAGGGAGAACTTTTCCAAAATCTTCACGATAACTATCGGTTCCGGCAAGGACGAAAAAATAGTTAAAGCTTCAGCAGTCTGGTTATCGACACAATCCTTTTATTTCCATCGTGCTTGTACTGAGCCATGGCTTGGTCCCAACAAGATCCTCGAATTTCCGCACGAGAGCTCTCAAACGTTCGAGGTATTTTTGGCATGGTTGAACACAGGTGATATCAAGCATGCGAGTAGCTTGGCAAAAATCGATAATGACCAAACACGACCACAAAAGCTTTCCAAACGTTGGTCTCACCTACTAGACTGTTACTTCATGGCCGATTACATCCAGGCGCCAAAATACACAAATGTTATTATGGATGCTCTAGTCTTAACATTGAGAGATTTCGAATCAGAATCGACGGAAAATCACGAGTTATCACCTATGTGTGATACTTGTGCCGAGACCATCAATCTCATCTGGGATCAGACTACTGCTAAGTCTCCTCTTAGAAAGCTGGTTCTCGATTCTCTTGTCTCAACATGTCATGCTCCTTACTTCATGACGCAGAAACATTTTTCCGACCAGGCTACTCCACCGAATGGTCCCAACTTGACGGTTCCACAAGAATTTATACTGGAGTATCTTGAGAAATCACGTCAAGAGCACCAAAACCATGATGAAACAAAGTCTCCGTGGAGTAATTTTAGCGATTTTTACCATATCCCAGTAAAGCTCCCTGGGGACCGACGACAAGGTTGGTGGTATGTGTACATCATCCTTCTTTTAATATTCCTACAACTATTTGAAGTACTTTAGAGGCTAATACCATTCACAGATGAGGATACGAAAGTTCTGGTGATCGATTAACAAACATTACATAATACACCACCTGAAGGTCCTTCGTCATCGTGTCAAAAAAGGCGTTGGGGGGTGTCCAAATTTTGGTCCATGGCATTCTGGTAATGGACGAGACTGTGATCTCGGGAAGTTCTACGTCGGATTTGGGTATCGAAGGTGGATAATCATACTTTGCAGAAGAATCTGCTTAGTATGGATAATATGCAAGGGGAAGTCGTCTAGATAAATTCAATGGTTGTTTCCTTTGTGGTTGAGAATGGTTGTGGGGGAAACCTACCGTGAAGAAAGGGTAACACATTGAGAATCTTACAGAGGCAAATTGAAATTTGGGCGAAGATCTAGTTGCAAGAATCAATACAAATTGTTTTTGATGATTCAAGTATGTGTTTTGACATGGTGATTACACTGTTCATAAAAAGCTCCTTGAAGGAAGCTTCAAACTCGACCAACCCACGGTCTGAATGATCTTGTAATACTTTCGATGAAACGCTAAACTCTCTAATTTCAACACATTATCCTGATTCACACGATATAGGTTCTAAATACTTATATACTTGGTGCTCTTGGCATAAGATATGGGTAATAAGACAAGCCAACTCTTCAATTTATATAAAGAAAAGCAAATTTATAAATATACGAAGGACAGAAGCAAAAATTGTCACAATTCCTAACGATATAACATATATTATATAGCTTAAATTTATTATGTACTGTCTCGATATCTGTCTATGCTATGAAAAGAATCGATGCTTTGATCGTCTCCGAATGATAAGCTCCAGCTTATAGCTGAAATCTGCTTGTACATGGTGCTCAACATGATGCTAAACCATTTGACATTCGATAAATCCTTAAAAGGCTATCCACCAAGGAGTCCGCACCAAGTTATCGGCTCCCTTTATAACAATCCGTTGGATGAGAACAATGGAATCGACATTACAAGAAAATAGGGCTATATCATTATCTGCAACGCTACTATAATTGCGGACTATATCGCTATGTCTAATATTTTCTCCATGCATGAAGCACTAAGATTCAAACTTACATAGATTAAATGGGTGGTCTACCTGTGGTTCTTTGACCTCTTTGGATCGATTTGGCCCCGGATATAGAATCCGTGGACCATGGCCTACCAAAATTGAGGTATTCACTGCTCTATGTCCAGAATAATCTGAGAATTCATGGAACGATTATTTTTATATGCATAGTAGCGTGCGCTATTATATAAGGAATCAGGGTAGTGAAAGGGTCGTTGATAATCATCCAAGATGACTTATTGGGAACGAGTAAAGCTATGAAGCAAGCGTCCTCGAAGGTTTAACGGCTCAAACTCAACTTCAGCTTCCGCTTTCACAAGGGCAGAGACTAAATCGTTCTGATCTCTTATAGAAAATTCAAAACATCATCAGCCCAGATTCAGGGTCAACACAAGCTTGCGCGACCTCTTCCAGTCCGCGATACCATGCTTTTCACTACCACGGGATTGGCAGACAAAGGTGACTTTCGATTCCTCTATATTTCTTCATATCTATACGCTGGTATTTTTTACTGTCCTTGTGTATGTGATAATTGCAATGGTCCCGCTCGCTCCTGTTGGTAGCAGACAATTCACGGCTGGCTAACAAGATCGTTTCCATGGTCACCTCGCCTCAATGCGGAAGCGAACACTAATTCAACTACTAATCCAGACGGCAGCTCAACTCAATAATTTATTACCCAAGATTATTTTCTGTCATATCTCTAATAAAAAAGCTACAACATGAGCGTCTTTTTCTGATAGATATGCGATACTCCTAACTTCATGATCATGAAACAGAGACAGAATACCGCTGTGCCCAAAAATTTGCTCGAAACCAGACCTAAAACTTTCAATTTCCGTCAACCAGGCGGATAATAGCACTTCTCTCTGTCCATCCTAATCGCTATCATTGCTATAATAACTACGATCACTATCATCACTATCATCTCCACAAGATTCGCCGTTCTTGTGGATATGATAGCCAGTTCTCCAATCTATTTTGCATGCGGCCTTGAAGAATCCAGACTGGGCAGACAAGAGGCCGACTGGAGCCTGAACGCTGATTTGGCGGAGATATTTATCTGGAGGACCAATAAGTATTGTGATCATATTGCTGTAGTCGTCACTTTGTAGATGTCAGCATTGAACATGGGATACATCAAAGATCATAGATGCCTTAACTTACGAATCGTAGTATTCTAGTTTGGGAGCCATGATTCTGAGGATTTTGTCTCGGGAAAGTATTTTTGAAATTGATTTTGGAAAAATAGATTTGATATCTCTTTGACAAATAGAGACGTAAGGTATAACTGTTACGGGAAGTCTTCTTGGAATTTCGAAACTTGAATTATTAATAAGTAGGTGGATGTACACTGACAGCTGGAGCCTAATGCGTCAAAGTTACGACAGCGTGGCATTCCCCAAGCCGATGTGGTGGCCGATTAGTTAATCGGCTCCTCCTATTAACCAATGAGACGCTTTATCCGAACGGGACGTCCTATTAGTTAATAGGAAGGGTGAAGTTTTTGAAGAAATAAATTTTGCTTTTTTTTTGGAATTTGAAATTATAATAATACTAACAGTAAATACCAACATTTTTAATTTCGATATATTACTATTTAGAGTCTAGTATATACCAATTAGAGTTTTTGTTTTATTTTAAAATAATACTATTGTAATTTCTAAAAAAAAAAAAAAATGAAAAATTGAAATATATTAAATTTAATCTTAGATTTCAATATAATACTATTTTATAAAATAATAATAATAATAATAATAATAATAATAATAATAATAATAATAATAATAATAA
>NGKJ01000217.1:9405-30706 GCA_002162495.1 Myriosclerotinia curreyana | reverse complement strand
ATTTTATTTATTTAAATTTTTTTATTATTATATTAAAATTTTTAATATATTTTAAAGCAAATCATTAAATTTTAAGTATAATTTCTTTATTATTATACTAAATTCTTAAGTTTTTTATATTAATATTATTAAGGTATAATATTATAATATTTAATATTAAGTTTTACAAAATTTATAAAATAATTTTTATAAATTGAATTATAGAATTTATACTATTTTAAAGTAATATTATATATTTTATTAATTTAATGGGGATTATAATAATAATTAGGTTTTTATTTTTCTTATTAAAAAGAATTTGATTATAACCTAAAAAAAAGTTGATTAAAAAAATAATTATATATTTAGTTATTTATTCTACAAATCCTTTAAAATTTAAAGGTATATTTATATTATATAAAGTTATAATATTTATTTTTATTATAATAATAATAATATAATACTTTTTAATCCTTTTTTTCTTTATAAAATACTAAAGATTATAATAAAATCTTTTATATTCTTTTAATATTTTTTTTTTTATCTAATTATATATTATTTTTATTATAATATTTAATAAAGCTTTTAGAGGATTAAAATTTAACGTTTACTAAGTTTTATAGAATATTATCTTTATCTCCTAAAAAAAAGGTTATAATAAATTTAACACTACCAAATTCTATTTAGTTAAAAACTAAAATAGTTTTTTTATTTTATAATATAATTAAAAATAATTCTTTTTTTTTTTTAAGTAAAACATTTTTAATATCTAAAAGTATAAGTTTTTCCGATATCAATTAAAATCTTTTAGGTTAAGTATTAAAACAAAATATCAAATATTTATTAAAAAATCCTAGTATAAATACTCCTAATTATAATTTCTGTTTATATTTTAGTTAATTAAAATCTTTAATTGAGACTTTTCTATTAAAATAGCTAATTATATTTAATAGTTTAACTTTATTTATTTTTATTTTATATATTCTATTTATAGAAATAATAAGTTTAATTAAAAACGTAAGGATTTATTCTAATTTGTTGATTTTAGTTTTTATTTTTTCTAAATCTAAAAATTCATTTTATTTGGAAAAATAATTTAGAAATTCATTTTTTTTCTTTTTAAATATATTTATAATTAGATTTTTAATATTAAAATTAATATAAAATTAAAATATAAAAAACTTTATTTTTATAAAATTCAAAATAGTTTTAAAATCTAAGGTTTTATTATTAAAAATGTTAAGGTAATTATAGTTTAAAAAGTTTTAAAAGCAACTTTTAAATAGTTTTTTTAAGGCTTTTAACGAGTTATTAGTATAAAGTTTATTTGTTATATTAATTAATCTTTTATTAGTAATTTGTTAATAGACTTTAATATTAGACTTTATAAGTTTGGTTGATTTGATTTAATAGTTTAATAATTAGTTTTATCTTTTCTATTGTTATTATTAATCTAAATAATAATTTTTTTATTTTTATATTTAAATTCTATTTTTTTAACTATAATATATAATATATTTAAAAGAATATTATTTATATTTTTTTTAAATATATAAATATTAATAATATTCTTTATATTATTAAAGTCAATTTAAACTCCTTTAATTAAATCAAAAAGTTTAGCTTTTTTATTTGTAAATATAATTATTGATATATTAATGTATTAAATAATAAAACCTAAATTCTTCACCAAATCTAAACTTATTATATTAATTATAAAACTAATATTAATAATAGAAAGAGTAATACTTTTTATTTTTAATAAGTTAATATTGATAATGGGAATATTAATAATAATAGGTACTTTAAAGGTGACAAGTATATTGGTAGTAATAATAGTATTGATAAAGAAGATAAAAGGATTATTAAAAACCAATATAAAAAAGATAATAGTTATAGATAAGGTTTTGATATAATGTTATTTATTAATTTGATTTGTAAGAATTTTTTTTAGCGCTTTTTTAAGCAAATTAAATATAAAGGCAAAAGTATTATTAATTATAAATTTATTTAAAGTTTGAGTAAAAATAACTTCAACTAATTTAAACGGAGTTTTATTAAAAAACAACTTTAATATTAAAATTTTGCAAATATAGGGTTTCTGGATTTTGATTAGTTTTTCTTTTTGTATAATATTGTTTTTATTAAATTCTAGTAGTTTTTGGGTAATTTTAATAATATTGTAATTTATTTTATTATTTATTTCTAGTTTGTTATTTTTAAATAAGCAATTTTGTTTCTTTTGAAGTATTAATCTAAAAAGAATAGTTAAAGTTATAAATATCGATTTTTTTGATTTTTTTATTTTACTTTATTTTATTAATTTGTTTTTAAAAGATTGATTTTGATATGGTTTTTTAGTTTTTATACTATTTACATCGATAATATTAATTCTAATATATAATCCAAAGTTAAATATTATTTGTATATTGTTGCTTTTAATTAAAATAAATTTAATATTTCTAAATAAAGTTTTATAATTTATAATATAATGATTATATTGATTATTTATAGCTTTTAGATTTATTAGCTTGTATTTTAACTGGTTTTTTTGTTTTATAAATAGTTTAGTTTTAAGATCATCTTTAGTTTTTATTATAAAGAATCCTATTTTAAAAAAATAGTATATTTTGTTTTTTATATTTGTAATTAGTTATAAGTAATCTTTTTTTATATTATAAAGCTTTTTTTTAGCAAATTCTTTGAAATAGTAATAACAAACTTAATTATGTTTATTTATTTGAGTATAATAGACTTTTGCTATAATAGTATTATTTATAGAAATAACTTGAATATTAGGTATTAGAAAATCTTCAAAATAAAAGTTTTTATTTTATTATATAATATCTTTTTAAGAAAGAAAGTCTTGTTATTAATGAAAGTTTAAGGATTTATTATCTTGTTTTGCAAAAAGTTAGTTTAATTTTAATTTGTTAAATAGGTTGGTAACTTTATTAATTGTTTTGTTTAAAATAGGATTTTTATTAATAATAGGGATATCTAGTTTTTTTATATAATCCTAAATAATTAAATATATATTTTCTTTGTTAATTTAAGAATTATTGTAAATTTTCGAAATAGATTTTTTAGTATTATATTATTTATAAATTTTAATAACTAAAAGTTTTAATCGAATGCTTTTTTTAAAATAAAGATTTGTTTTGGTTTTGTAAACAATCTTCTTGTTAATATATAAAGGCAAACTTTGTAAAAAAAGCTTATCAATATTATATTCAAAAATTATTAAACTTTTAAAAAGTTATTTAATAAAAGTATAAAACTTTGAAATATAATTTTTAATACAAAAAAAGCTTTTGGCATTATATACTAAATATATAATAACTTATTTCAAAATAAAAGTATTTAAAAAGTTACAAATATTAATTAATTATTCTATATTATAATTACAAAACTTTTTAAATAATACTGGTTTAAAAGAGTTGTTTTAATTATAATTCAGCTTTTTGTATTCATCTATAAGTTTGAGTTAAACAATAAAGGATTATTCGAAATATTAAAAAAAACATTCCTTTATATTATTATTGCTAAAACCATAATCGAATTATAAAGATTTCTAAATATAAATGAAGTTTAAAATGTTTTTTTTTTTGAAGTATAAAGTAATAAAGGTTCTAATATAAAGTATAATAAAATAAATACGAATATGATCTTTTATTTTAAAAGTATTATTAAATCTACTCTTTCCTTTATTTGACTTTTTTAATTAATTTTCAAAATTAATAATATCCATAATTAATTTGATTTAGGTATTAATTATTGCTTGAAGATCTTTTTTTTATTAAAAAAGTTTAAAAGAAAATTTAATAATAGATTTATTATTCGCTTTAACGTTCTCTTTTCTTTTGTTTTTTTTAGGTTATCCTTTCTTAAAAAAAGTAGTTTTTTTTTTAGGAATAATAATTTAATTTTTTATTTATTTAGTTTTTTGTTTAGCAAATTAATTAATAACTTAATTATTAAATTAATTATTTTAATTAATAAATTATTAATCTTATTATCTAATTGGAATTATAATTTGTTTATTATTAGAAAAGATTATGTTATTAATAATAGTTTTAATTAAAGTTTAATTTAAATTGATATCTATTAGTTTTTTTTAAATAAAATTGTTAAAATTTATATTCTTAATTTCAAATAAGTTTTTTAAAACTTTTAAAAAATAAAACTCCAGAATTATATTTTTTAAAAAATAATTTATTGAATTAGAAATTTATTTATTCTATAAAAATCAAAATATTCCAAAAAAAATAAATATCAATTGTAATTGTTTATAAACAAATCAAAATAAAAAATAAAATTTAAACAAAAAAAGAAATAATATTAATATTATATTAACAAATTTAAATATAGATTTTATTTTTTGGAATATAATTAATTAAATAAATACTTTAAGCGTTTTGTTAAACTTTTTTATACAATAAATACACATATAATAAATTAGTTTCAAAAAGAAATAATAGTTAAAAGTTATAAGCATCAATTACTTTAAACTTTAAAACTCTATTGTTTAAACTAACTCCAAAACTTCACTAATTACTTAATATTCTATCCAATTTAAAAGTAATAATATAATATAAATCAATCATTCGTCGTTCCACACTAATAATAATACAAAAAAAAAAACAATTAAAACATAGCCTTTTATAGAACTATAACTTAAATCTTCGGTATCTTTATTTTAAAAACTAATCTTTAATTTTTTAAAGTTAAACGCTATCCCCTCTTATTTATATAATCAAGAGCATCACATTTGTTCTATTTCTTCTCCTCAATGCTTTTTTTTAAAAAATCTAATTTAAACAAAAAAACTATTTAGTTTAAAGCCCTACATAGGTTATTATTGTAAAAGAGATAGAACAAGATATGTGTATCTTGATAGTATACTAGAAGGGGATAAATATATAGAGAAGAATTTAACAAAAACATATAAAGATTAATATCAAACACAATAATAATATGATTAAAAGGTTAAAGCAAATATATAAGAATTGATTGTTAATTCAAATTTAGGATTCTAGTAAGTATATATCTATTGAATTTGGATCATGTAACAGTAAATTAATCTAATTTAGGTATATGAAATCTTATAGTTTCTCATATTAATAATAACATTGTTATATATTTTTTAATATAATCAAACTTCTTTACAATTTTTTTGATATATATATTATATAATAATTATAGTTTCTTTGCTTTTTGATTTTAAAGAATTTGTATTCTAAAAAACTATTTAATATTTTTAAGATTATAAAGCTTATATACAGTTTTTAATTCTTTAATAATCTTTATAATATATAATTTATATATTTTGTAATAGATAATTTAAATATTATTAATAAAGAATAAAATAAGTATTTTATAATCTATATTTAAATAAATATATGATTTTTTTTTATATTAAATTATTTTTAAATTAATTAAGGTTTTAATAAAATCTTTAAACTATATTATTAAGAAATCTTGTAAGTTATAAAAAGTTTAATTTAAGATAATAATTTTTCTTAATATATTATATTTAAAAGATATAAAGTATATTATAAATATATTAAATAGATTATACAAAATATTTATAAAAGCGTTAATTATATTGAATTATTTAGTTTTAAGATTATACTAAATAATTATAACCATAATAATTCTGAATAAACGAAAAATAAATGTTATAATATAAATTGATTTTATTATATTTTTTAATTAAAAATCACTTTTTATTATTAAACAGAATCAGCATTTGCTTATATTGCTTCGCTTATCATTTTTATATTTAAATATCTATATTAATAAAATAGGGTTAATTGTAATTAATTTGTTATTTCAATTAACCTTTTATTAAATATTATAAAATCTTAAATTGTTAATTTCTTTATCACAATCTTCCTTGAAATATATATCTATTAAATGTTTTTAAAGATCATAGAATTTAATTAGTGATAAGATTATTATTAATCTATAAATACTAGGAATTTTTGTTTTGATTTTGTTTTTTTAAGATTTAATTGTTATTATAAAAACTAAATAGATTATAATAAATTTGAAAGACTTTTTTTTCTTATTTAAATCAAATTAATTAGGCCAAAATATAGAATAAAAATCATTGAATAGTTTAATATCATGAGACCCTAATTTTTATATAATAATAGTTTTTATAAATAAACTTATAGATAATTAACCAATATAATATTATTTAAATTAAGCTAAGCGCCTATTTTGCGTAATAGTATTTAATTGATTATTATGGATTTCGGAATTGAAAGATATAAATAATTGAAACTCTAATAAATTAAGATTAATTGGTTTAAATATTTCGATTGCTAGAGTTTGTACTCTTTTATTTAATTAATTTAGATTTAGGAATAATATATATTTATCTTAATAATTTATAATCTTTTTAGTTTTATAAAGTATTATAACAAAAAGGGTAAGTAGCTCTTTTATCTTATATTTAATATTATATATATTTTTATGTTTATTTGTTTTAAGATTATTTAAATGAAATATTAATAATTAATTCTTATAGCTATTTTTTGCTTTTTGAAATTCAAAACTTCTTTTTAAGATATTATTCTTATTTTTTGGAAGTTTTATTATTTTGGTATTTGTTGTATTTACAGATTTAAAAGATTCTATAAAATAATCTTTTAATAATAATATCAAACTACTACTTTTGCCACCCTTATTATTATTATCCTCATTTAAATACTTTAATAGACTTAATTGCTTTATTTCATTATTACTATCTTCTAAATCAAGCAAAATCTGTTTAATTTCTTCTTAAATACATTAAATAGGTTTGGGCTTACAATTATCACTATAATCTAATATTGGTATATTATCTTTATTATTCATAATTGTTTTATTTAAATTAATTATTTTTTTAATATTAAAAGAATAAGTAATTTGTTTTAAAATCTTAATTAATTGATTTCTAATTATATTAAAAGCTAAATCGTTTTTATAAATAAACTTTTCATTAAATATAATATTTTAAGTAATAATAACTTTGTTAAACTTTGAAATCTATATTCAATAGATTTTGATATTAGGAATATATTTTATTAGATATTCAATATATATTTAATTATAGGTTTTATATTATTTTCTTTTATTTTTTATTTCTTTTTTTTTGTTTAATAAGTATATTTAATATTTATACTTAAAAATTCTATTTTAATCAGGGCGAAGATCGTTTATAACTTTTTATATTAACAAAGGATTATATTATTTAAAATATTACAAAAACTAAAAGTTAAGTATTTTATTAAAGTTTTTAAAACTTTTTGTTTTTAAGGGATTAATATTGTATAAATAAATTACTACAAAAGCTATTTTAACCTATAGTTTTTTAGGAAATCCTATAATATTCTTTATTTTTATTTGTTTAATAACAATCTTCTAACTAGCTTTTTCTAACTTTTAATTAGCTTTTTCTGATCCTTCATTCAGCTTATAAGTATAAGAAAGAGAAAGCTCAAGTTTAATGTCTTCTTCTTTTATCCATTTTTTAAAAAATATATTTTTAAGGATTCTAATTATTAATATATTATTATTTTATTTTATTATAATAATTAATAATTTATACTTTTGTTAATATTAAAAAATAAAATTCAGGATAATTTTAAAAACTTCTTTTTAGAATTTTAAATTTAATATAAAACTAAATATTTTATTGTTATATATTTTTTTAATTAATAATAATTATAAATTTTTATTATAGCTGTATAAAAAATCAAAAAGATTCTATTGAATTTTAAAGAAAAGTTATAAAAACAGGTAATTATTTGAAATATATAAAATGATTTGTTTTATATATATAAAAGAATAATTAATATATTTTTTTTAAATAATCCTAAATATTTTAATATTTTTTGTTATTTGAACTAAATACTTTAAGGCTTTTTTATTAAGATAATTAATATACTTATATTATATTTCGTTTAAATTAGTTTTAGAAATAAATATATTCCTAAATTAATAAAAGGATTTGTTGATTTTGCAGAATATAATAAAGTTTATTATTATAAGATTGCTTATAAGAATAAGTATGGAAAAGCTTAAATAAAAGAAAGAAGTTTTAATTTCTAAAAAAATTAGATTAAATATACAAATAAGATTAGTAATAATGATATTCTCGTATATATTGCCAATTTTAAAAGTATTATTTAAATTATAGATTCAAATTCTTTTTTTCTTCAATTAAGTCTCTAAAACAATATTAAAATAAAAACTAAAAATAAACATTATATTAATCAGTATTAAATCTTTTATATTGAATCTACAAACTCTATAAAGAATATTCTTGAAAATATAAGTATTTTTATTAATAATTGAAATAATACTAATATTAGTTTTAATCATATTAATAGATCAATCAAATAACTTATACTTTTTTTTATTAAAAAAAGCAATATTATTGATTAAATATATAATACCATAATTATCCAGAAAAGTTAAATCAAAAAAATAATATTTATTAAAAATATTAGTTAAAAAGAATATACCTTTAAAGTTATTTGTTTAATTATATTAAATACTAATTATACAAATATTAATTTGATTAAGGAAAATGATTTTTAACGATAAAGTGTTACGATTCCAGAGCAGGGAATTGTCGCTACGCCGGTTAATTTCACAATATATTATTTAATAGAGCAATTACCCTAGAAACCCTATTTTATTTTAAAAGGGTAATAAAGGTTTCGAATAATACAAATATATTTTTAACATAGCTATAAATATTATTTAAATCCTTTATATTCCTTTTAAAAATAATTAATAAAAAGTCTTAGCTTTTTATACGATTAATTAATTCTTTATATATTACTTTTAACAATTTTTTTTATTTTTAAAAAACAATTCGTTAATTAATTATTATCTATTATTTATTATTACCCTTTTGCTATTATGATTGTTATATATTTTATTATAGCTTTTTTAGGGGAGTAATTTCTAAATAACTTATCTAATTCTTATACCAATAAAGAAATAAACAGATTTATAAACAAAGAATATAAAAAAAAGGCATTACAATATTAATAAACTAATAGAGAAGTAAACGCTTTAGTGGAATAACTTTAAGAAATCAAACAAAAAATGGAATATATAAAAACATTAAGAGAATAAGAAATCCAGAATGTTATTTAAAAAATAATTATTTGTTTTATAACTAAATAGAACATTATTACAGCGATACTGGTTGTTATTAGATCTATTGCAGATCTACTTTACTAATAGGTTAACTTTGGGAAACTTTTAAAACTATAGAAATTATCTATTTATTTTAACTTTCAAATTAGTAAAGCTAAGGATTTCTTTTTTCAAACGAAGATTATGTTTTACAATGATAGAGGGTATTTTTTCTTTATTAATAAATAAAAGGTTAATTATATAGTTTAATATTTTAAAAAATAACTTTTAGCGATTTGGTGTTACTTTAAAGCTAATAATAAGAATAACTTTATTATTTGGGAGGATTTTAAGAAATATATGTTTAAAACTATTATAAATAAGGGAAACCAATAGTGTTAAGCTATATAATAAATTATTTATGTAAAGCAAAAGAATAATTAAATAGTCAATAAATTTGTTTTATATTTGAATAATTTTGAAGAAAATATTGAAGTTGAGGTTAATAGTATTTGCAAAGAATAACTGTTTATTAACTTGCTTCCCTTAATCTTTAAGTATATCTTAAAATTGTTTTAATAATTAACTACTAGGAATAACTTAATCAAATATATCTATCGATTAGAAAACATTAACAAGATATATTGCGGTCGGGAAGCTAGCAATTTATCCAAAAAGTTTGGCTTCAAGCAAAACTATTTTAAACTTATATTTAATAGAATATTAAAAGGGGAAACAATTATTATAAAGCCAGATATTAATAAATCTGGGAAGAAGTTATAGAAAGATCTTTTTTTTTAAGAATAAGAAAAAAGAAAAAAAACAAAAGCGTGGTACCTGTGCATTACTTAATATTATAAATATATTGAAATAGGATATATTTTAATATATTATACGAAACTAAATAAATACATATACTACAATAAAGATTATATTTTTTATAATTGTAATAACAAAATCATAAAAGCAAAATATTTAAAAAAAAAGATTAAACCTAGTTTTTATAATAAGTGTTCCTATAATACTAGATCCTAAACAAAAAAAATACATTACTCTTATTACTTTAACAAAGTTTAAAATCAACAATAAATTAATAATACTGCGTTGCTTAATCGACTCTGATGTGAAAGTTAATATTATATAATAAAATAAGTATATAAAATAGGATTAAAAACTTTACAATAAAAAAGATACTTTATTAATCTTAATTATAAAAACTAATATTCAATCCTATAGTAATCATAAGTTTGCCATTAAAATATTGAACACAAAAAAAGAAAAAAGAACTTATTCTTATAATTTCACAATTATAATACTAGAACTACTTATAGTAAATACTATTTTAGAATTACCCTAATTAAAAATAATTAATTTAAATATTAATTAAATATTAATGGAACTACGATTTTGGCTTTAATTAAGTTAATTAGAAATTATATTAGCAAAAGCCATATATTAAGAAATAAAGAAAAAGCGTAGGTTTGTATCTTATTTCTAACTTCAAGATTATCTATAAAAAGATATTTTATTAAATAACGAGTATTTGTTTTAAAGCAAAAAACTTTACCTCTTAAATTCAAACTAAATAAACAAGCTTTTTTAAAGAACGATAATAGTTTACTACTTAATCATCATCTATTAAAGTATTATATAAACTTAAAGTTAAATATTACTTTTTCTTAAAGATTAATTTATATATTATTAAAAAAAAAGTTTATTATTTTAAGAGAATACCTTAATAAATACCAGAAAAAGGATTAGATTCGTTATTCTATTAGTTTTATAAAAGCACTTATTATATTCATTTTTAAAAAAGATAAAGACCATTAATTATATATTGATTATAAGGAACTCAATTGTATTATAAAGAAAGATTAAACTTTCCTATTTTTTATTAAAGAATCTTTAGAACAATTAAAAATTGGAAATATTTTTACCAAATTAGATTTAAAAAATGCCTATTATTGTATTAGGATATAAAAAGGCAATAAATAGAAGATGATATTCTATATTTAATATAGGCAATTTGAATATTTAATTATGCCTTTTAATTTAATTAATATACTAATTATATTCTAAACCTACATTAATCAAGCTTTTTTAAAGTTAATTAATAGTATTTATATAGTTTATTTAAATAATATCTTTATATACTCAAAAAATAAAGATATATATATAATAAATATATACCAAATACTCCAAAGATTAATTAAATATAAACTATATATAAAACTCAAGAAATATATATTTTATATTAGCAAAATAGAATTCCTAAACTTTATGATTTCTAGCAAAAACATTTCAATAAAGTTTAATTATATTAAAATGATTATAAAGTAATTTATACTTACTATTTTAAAAAAAATATAAATCTTTTTAGAATTTATAAATTTCTATTATAAATTTATTAAAGTATATTTAAAGGTTGTTATTAAAATAATAGTATTAATAAAAAGGAGCAAGAAAAATAAAGCAATCTTAAAGTTTATTTAAAATTAAAAAGCTTAAAAATCTTTTAAAAAGTTTAAGAAAGTATTTATAATAATAGGGATATTATAGCATTTTCAATTATTATTATATATTCTTATTAAAACAAATGCTTCAAGATTTACTTTAGGATATATATTATCTTAATTATTTGAAAAAGAAGAAAAAGCAATTAAATAATAGTATTCTATTATCTTCTATTTAAGGAAACTGATTTTAACTAAGTAATAGTATTTTATATATAACCAAAAGCTTTTAACTATATATACAGCTTTTGTTCAATAACGTTACTATATTGCTAATATATAGTATATTATTTTAATAAAAACCAATTATAATAGTTTATAATATTTTATAATTAAAAAGAAGCTTAATAAACACCAAACTTAATAGGCCAAAACTCTAATTATATATAATTTTAATATTATATATAGATCAGGAAAATTGAATCCTATGAATAGACCATTAAGATATCCTGATTATAAAGGCAGAACAAATATGTTTTTAGAAATGCTTTTTACTTTTCAAAATAAATTAAAAAATATTATTTTTATATTATCTATATTTTATTAATTTAATAATAAAATTAAACCTTTACAAAACGCCTTAAGCCTTTTTTAATAAAAAAGGTTTAGCTTATTATTATACAAACTATAGATTATATTGGTTAAAACTAGTTGCAAATAATCAATATTATATCAAATAACTATTGTTCTAATAAAAAATAAAACAATATTTAAACCTATATCAGAACCAATAAAACAAGCTTTATTATATATTCAAAAGAATAATGATTTTATAAAGAATAAAGAATATTTAATATTCTGATTATATTCTATTAAAAATATTATATTATGAAAAGTTGATACTAATAGTTTAATAACTTTTAAGGGAAAAGTTTTCATATTGTAAAATATAGTTATTTAAAAAAAGATCTTTGAAATATACTATAATAATTCTATAATAGATTATTAAAAAATACAAAAAACAGCTAAAATTATAAAGTTCAAATATTATTAGTCTAATATTATAAATAATATAAAAAGATATATAAAAACCTATACTATTTGTTAAAAAATAATGGTAAAGAGATATTATTTATATAGCGAGTTATAAACATTATTATTATCTACAAAGTTTTAAAAAAAAATAACTATAAATTTTATAATAAATTTACCCCCATCGAAATTGGGAAAATAAGTGTATAATAACGTTTTGATTATAATTAACAAGTTTATAAAGTTAACCTAATATATATTAATTAATAAAACAATTATTTTATAAAAACTAATAGAAACCTTAATAGTTATTATATTTAAGGATTTTAATACTTTAAAAAGCATAATTTCGGATAAAAAACCTTAATTTGTAACAAAATTCTGGAGTAGTTTCTTATTCTATCTTTGTATTCAACGAAAACTATTAATGGCGTTTTATCCTCAAAATAATGGTTAAATAGAGAGATAAAATCAATATATTAATCATTATGTTTATTATTATATTAATTGGAAGTAAAATAATTAAGCTTCGCTATTACCCCTTATAGAGTTTATATATAATACAAATTAGTATAATATAATCAATAAAACTTTTTTTAAAGCTATATATGGTTTTCAGCCATTTTTTAATTATATTAACAAAAATGCTAATATAAAAGAAAAAGCGCTGATTGTAAAAAAATATATTAAGATTTTATAAGAAAATAAGAAAAGCTAAAGGAATTTTAAGTAAATACAATAGTTTTATAAATCAAAGATTATAAGGATTTACTTTAGAATTTTAATATTAATAATAAAGTAATATTAAATATTAAGAATATTAAGTAATTTTATTTTAAAAAGAAGTTTTTTGATTAATATATAAATTTATTTATAATTACTAATATTAAAAATAATAAATAAACTTATAAACTAATATTTTTATTAATATATAAGATTTATAATATTTTTTATATATTTTTATTTAAACTATAATATTAATAGAATAGTATTGAAGATCTATTATCACTTAAAGAAATTAAAAAGAATATAAAATACAAAGTGAAGAAAATACTAATTTATAAAAAAAAAAGCTATAAATTTTAATATTTAGTTTAATAAAAAGGTTATTATTTAGTAAACAATATTTAGGAAAATATTAAAAACTTAAAAAACATTAAATATATTTTAAACAAATATACAAAAAAAAGTATATTATTACTTAAACAATAAATAAAAACTAAAAAAACCTAATTTAATTAATTAAATCTATAATTAAAAACTACCTCTAAACTTATAGCAATCTTTTAATTCTAAGCTTTGCAAATAGCAATATAATATATTAATCTCCCGATTTCCTTAATAATATCTATAAAATTATTATTAGAATTAGGTTTATAATGATTTTTAAATTATATCCATATATTATAATTAATTTAAAGATTATAATTATTAAAAAAATAATAATATTTTATTTAAACAAATAAATCATTAGGTTTAAGCAGGTTTATAACAAAATTAAAAATTAAAAAAAAGTAAATATATTAAAATCATAAAAATTGCAGCAAATTATTAGAATCAAATTTTTCCCTAAAATTAAAAGAATTCAAAGATAATTTATTATTATTATTATTATTCTTAATTAATATATTAGGAGTAAACCTTTAATTTCTAATCTTAATACTATTATTATTATTCCTTAATAGATTATTTAATAATGTAAAACTAATGTTTTTTTTAACTTTAATCATTTTTGCTCTTTTCGATCTAATAGTAGTTACACTTTTTCTTTTTGTATTTTTTTTAGTACTTTAATAATACCTTTAATCTTAACTATACTTTTTTTTCCACTTTTACTAAGTTTTATAAGTACCTTTATTTTTGTTAATGGATTTTTGTTAGTCTTCTTTTTATTTAATATATCTTTAAGATATTTGGGAATGTAATTAATAAATTGGAGATAGATTTAGTAGTTTATTAATAGTAAAACCTTAACAGAATTATAATATATTTACAAAATAACAAAATATGTTAAGTATTATTGTTAAAATCTTATTTTGTTTGGATATAAGATTGATTAAAATAAGGATTGTTTTTTTTGTATCTTTAAGCTTATAAATAAAGCTTTGTTTCTTTTATTTTTTAATATTGATTTCCATTTTTCTAATATATTTTTTTTGTTTATACTTTAACTGTTTGTGTATATATATCTCCTTAACAAAACCTTTTTTTATATTATTATAATTATCTTTTAATTGCAAAAGTTTATTAATATAAGGAATCTATTTTTATAAAATAAGGTGATATAGTTTTCGCTTGTGTTTATACTTATTACAGGCTAAATTGGAATCTAGTATATAAGAGTAGATTTTATTTTGTATTGAATTATTAAGAAGTTCAACAATAAAAGACACTTAGTTTATTAATTTAAAACAATGAAGATATACTTTTCGGGTAAGCAATATAACGCTATTATTCAATTATATTGCAATAACTAGATCGTTTATTTTGAAAAGTAAATGTTTTGTGTTTAAAATTAGGGTATAAGAATATAAAGGAATTATTTGTATTATATATTATTATTATTATTATTATTGTTTGTTATTACTATTTATTATTGTTATGATTGAAGAAGAGATTATATTATAATATATAGTTATACTTGTTTTATATAGACAAAGTAATAATATTATTTTCTTAATAAAAAGCAAATATAAATTTCTTAGAATAATAAGTTTAGAAGGAAAGGCTTTATTACGATTCTAAAGCGAAGAATTATTACTATACCGGTTAATTTTATAATGTATTATTTGATAGAGCAATTGTTCTAGAAACTTTATCTTATTTTAAAAAAGCAATAAAGGTTTTAAGTAATACAAATATATTCCCAGTATAACTACGAATACTATTTAGATCCTTTATATTCCTTTTAGAGATAATTAATGAAAAATCTTAGCCTTTTATACGACTAATTGATTCCTTGCATATCACTCTTAACATAAAAAGGAAATTAAAGTTTTTTATTTTTAAAATAAAAGTTTCTTTTTAAAAATTTTATATTTGGAATTATTAAGTTTGTTAATAATCTATTATTTATTAAAATCACTAATTGTTTTTTTTGGGTTATTTTTATAAATGTTTGTAAATACAAGTTCGATTATTTTATAGTTTATTAATACTTATTTGTAAGATTGATTTTTATAGTATAAGCAATGTTTTATTTTAGGAAATAATTTTAATAAATTCTTTTTGTTATTTGAATTTAAATTACATTTTAAGTTTTTAGGGGTATTATAAGTAAGATTGGTTGTTAAATAAATACCTTAATCTTTATAATCATATATTTTATTTTGAAGTAAGGTTTTTATAAAAACATTATACTTATTAAAGGATATTGTGGGTTTTTTTAATGATTAGGTTATTTGATATTTATTGATTTATTGAAATAATTATTCCGGAAGTTATTTTATACTAATAGTTTTCAAAAAAGTAATAATAATATAAATATTAAGAATTTCTTTAAAATTAATAGTTTTTGTTCTTAAATATATTAAGTATTATTCTATATACTATTTTGCAAAATTATTATAATTAAAAAAGGCTTAATAGAATATATTTTTATATTTATTAGAAATAATTAATTATTGATTTTTTTTAAATAAAGTAAACTTCTATTATAAGTACTGGATAATATTATAAAGTAATTTAATCTTTAATAATTAAATAGAAAGCTTTATTATATAAAAAGGGCTAACAATTTCGTTAATCTAAACTATAATTTTTTAATATACTTTTTCTATTTTTTCGAATATTTATAATTATATTCAATAATTATTATAAAAATAGATATACTCTATAACAATATTAGTATAATTAATAAATAAAAGTTTAATTAGTTATAAAGAACGATTAGTTATATCCTTAATAGATTAATAATAATAAATATTCATTTTAATATTATAATTTTTATTAAACTTTTTATTTTTTTTTATAATAAAACTAAAAAACAAAAAAGTAACAAATAATAATTCGAAGAGCTAATTGATTATAAGGTTTTAATTGATTAAGATTCGTTTATTATTTATACTAAAATCATCTTAGATTTTATTAGTATAATAAAAGCTTTAAAAAGCCAAAAACTAATTAATCTATTAAACATTGATTTCGAATTTGATAAACTTGAATAAAAATATAATTAATTTTATTGAAAATTAATAAAAAGATTAATTGAAGTTTTAATAAAGATATTAATATTTTTTAGTATAAAAAAGTAAAACTTTAAAAGTTGATTTTTGTAAATTTCTAAATACTAATATATAGTATTTAAAGGCTAATTGGGTTTATAATTGTTATATCAAATTGAATTAATTATATAAAGTATAAAAAGAGTAAATAGAAAAAGATTGAATTGCTTTGATATACTCTTAATCTATAGGATCCTATTGGTTGTTATATATAAATTGTTATAATGATTACTTCTAAATAAAGTATTCTAGAGTATAATATTAAGAGGATTTATGATGACTAAAATGGGGTAGTAGTAAGGGATTTAAGTGATCGGTATAGATAAACCGGGAAACGCGGGAATTGCGGTAAACGCAGGGTAAAATATAGGATTTCCGTGATACTTTACTTATATTAAGTATTTTAATAAAATAATTAAGAATACAATAAAAAGAATTTATAAAATATTAATCTTTAATAAATTCAGTTTTTATATAATAAATAAATTATTATACTATTATTGGATATATAAAATTATTGGAATATCAGATCAATGATGCAAGTTGATTGTAGTTAATTATCGTATAAATGTCCTTAAAAAACAAGAACTATATAGTTCTATAGAATAGTATGAGTCTATATAACCAACCCCTAGTCTTTAATATGCACTTCTAATATTCCTTTTACAATTAAACTCTCTTAACTTTCCTAAAATGTATATAACCAAATACTATTAACTTTAAAACATAAACCTAAACATCTAATCTTTAATAAAACATTTAACAAAATATAGAATACTTAATTTTCAATAAAACATTTAACGAAACAATAAAATACTTAAACCTTGTTAAATTTCTACAACGAATTTAATATTCGTAATTACTTATATCTTCTATAAAGTTTAATTAACTTTATAGTTTTCAATTATATTATAAAAAAAAAATACTTTTAATATACAAAATAAACTTCTATTTAAGTTACTCAAAACAATATAAATTCTAATAAATTTAAGATTTTAATGTAAATTATTTCTTTTCTTATAGTTCTACTTAATTATTGTACAATAGCAATACAAAAAGGTAAAGTTTTAAAATATTAAAGTCTTTTTAGCCTTTCAACAGAAGTAATAAAATTTAAGGGTGTTTTGTTTCTTTATAGCTTTTTGATATCAAAAAGTAGTAAAGTTTAAAGACGTTTTGTCTTTTTACAACCTTTCAATATCAAAAAGTAATAGAGTTTAAAAGCATTCTGCTTTTTTACAACCTTTCAAACATCAAAAAATAGTAAAGTTTAAAAGCATCCTGTTTTTTCATAATTTTTTAAATATCAAAGAGTAGTAAAGTTTAAAGGCGTTTTGCTTTTTTATAGCTTTTTGACATCGAAAAGTAGTAAATAATAACAAATTACAACAAAACTTTTTAAACTAATTTATAATAACCTTTATCATCTTTAAAAACAAAATAAGCTTTTTCCGAACTGTTTTTCGTACTTAGCTCTTTATTTTTTTCAACTTTTTTTTTTCTTTTGATTTGTACTTTAACTTCGATTTCGGCTTTTGTTTTTTTGTATAATCAAATTCCTTTAATTTATTCCATATACTAGAAAAATCAGTTTAGTCTGCAAATGCTATTAACTTTTCTTGCTAAATCAATAATACTGTTTTATTAAGAATAATAAATGCTTTTCCCTTTTTATCAACGAAATCAACCTTTTGTTTTAGCTATATGGAATTCGGAATATTTAGATTTTTCAGAATAATTGTAAATTTTCTTTATAATATAGAATATAATACTATAGAATCAAATAAAAGCAGTAGAAAACGTCAGCGTGGGCTTTATAACCTGTTGGAATATCAAATCAATAGTACAAGTTGATTATAGTTAATTATTGTACAAATATCCTTAAAGAACAAAGACCATATAATCCTATAGAATGGTATAGATCTGTACAACCGAACCCTAGCCCTTAGTACGCACTTCCAACAAAAATAATCTTTTTTTTTATTTCTTTTTATTTATTTTATACTTTATAACTTTTAAATATCAAAATATTTCAAATTTCTAAATATTAATACTAAAAAAAATTAGTTTTAAAAATTCAATATAAAAACATTAAATTTAATAAAATTAATTTTTTTAATATATATAATAAAATACATAAAACTATTTTTAAAAAACAAATTATTCTTTTAATATAAAAAAAATCTAATTTAATACTATTTAATCTTGAAATAGTTTATATTAAAATTATTAATTTTTATAATTTTTAATTATTTCAAAAAGCTTTTTAAATATTAAATTCTAAACTTTTTTAAATTATATTTAAAATATTTAATTATTTAAAATATTTTATTTATTTAAACTATTATTTAAATAATTATACTAAATATGATATTCTTTTTATTTTTTTATTTTATAAATCTTATAAATATATTAAAAGTTTATTAAACTTTATATTATTTAATTAAATCTAATACAATAATAAAAAATTAATAAAATAAAAGTTTATAAAAAAAAACAAAAATGGAAAGAAAATAATAAATAATATATACAATTTGGGGGAATACTTTATAAATATATTAAGGAGAATTAAATTAATTGTGTAGAAAAAACCTTCTAAAAAATAAAAAGTTTTAAAAAAAAAAAATAATTAAAAAAAGTAGATAAAACTATTATAATTGAATATGTTAAGATTATAAAGTATATAAAAAATTATTTTAAAAATTATTTAAATAAATAATTTAAAATAAAAAGAATAAGAAATTTAATGTATATTAAGTTTAAAGAAAAAGGCTTAGCTATTTTAAAAATTAAAAGAAAAAAAAAATTATATAGCAAACCATTTATTTATGTAGGATATAATATTAATATAGAAAAAATAATATTTAAATAAATGGAATAGTATAAAGATAGTATAAATTATATAAATAAAGAAAACTATAATATTATTAGGATATTTATTAGAAAAGTAAGATATTAGTTATTTAAATACTATTATAAAGATTATATTATTAAGGTTAATAGTAAAGGTTTAAAAGAAATAATTAAAACTTAAAATAAATAGAATATAATAGTTTTAAAAGTATAATTTGTTACAAGATTAATAAAAATAAAATAAAGTTATAATAGTTTAAAAGGTAGGGATTAAATTTTAACAAAGTAATAATAAAATAAACTATAATTTTTATTAAATTTTTAAATACATTATACTCTTTGAAATTTGTAAAAGTATAGAAAAATATATAATCAATTATATTTAATTTATTAGGTATAGTTTGTACTATTTTCTATAATTCTATTTGAGTATAATATAGAAAGTACTAAAAAAAGTGATGAATTGTTGAAAAAGTAACGAATTACTAAGGCCTCCTTGTTAGTATAATGGGGGGCGGTGAGGATTATAGCCCCCGATTATCTCCATCTCCATCTCCATCTCCATCCTCATCCTCCTCTATCTCATCTCCATCTCCATCTCCATCCCCATCCTCCTCTATCCGCCACCATCCAAATACTGGTACCTCCTACTACAAAGTACATGAACTTCCGATCCATACTCCATAGTACATACATACAGTCAACCCATTATAATTTCTAGTGCACCGCCATAGGCATACATAACATTATCACAACCATCACAACCATCACAACCATCACAACCATCACAACCATCACAACCATCACAACCATCACAACCATCCAAAACCATCTAAAACCATCCAAAACCATCCCATTCCATCCTATTCCATCCAATCCAATCCTTTATTAAATATAACCTCTCCACTCACCCAATCCAATTTGAAAACCATACCATACCATACCATACCATACCGCACCACACTTAACCCCATACCATAACCCCCATACCATAACATCAACAACCCTCTTAACCTCATATCCCCCATACTATAACATCAACAACCCCCCCCTTATCCCCTTCCCTCCCAACCCTATATCCCCTAACTCCTATAACATCAACCCCTTCAACCTCAATCTCAATTCCTATATCCTTCAACTTTATATCCTATAATTTTATATCCTATAACTTTTAATTTTTAATCTTATATTCTTTAACTTTTATATTTTTTAACTTTATATCTTTTAACCTTATATCCTTTAATTCTATATCCCTTAACCCTTCAACTTTTATATCCTTTAATTTCCATATCTTTTAACTTTTATATTCTATAACTTTTAATTTATAATCTTATATCCTTTAATTTTATATTCTTTAATCTTATATCCTTTAACCTTATATCCCTCAACCCTATATCCTTCAACTTTCAAATTTTTAATCCCTAATCCCTTAACATTATATTCCCCAACTCTTATATCCTCCAACCTATCCCTCAATTTTATATTCTGTAACCCCCAACCTTTATATTTTTTAACTTTTTAACCCTATATCTCACAACCCTATATTCTTTAATCCTATATCCCTCAACCCTTTAACCTATATCCCCCAACTCCCACATCCCCCAACTCCCACATCCC
>NGKJ01000216.1:0-15466 GCA_002162495.1 Myriosclerotinia curreyana | reverse complement strand
GAGAGGGGATAGGGGATGAAGGGATAGAAGGGATAGAAGGGATAGAAGGGATAGAAGGGATAGAAGGGAGAAGGGAGAGAGAAATAACAACTAACCTGATACTCTGTGTTCAGCGTTGCAACACAGGCTTCATGTGCTCTGACGATAGTTTCGCAGGCTTTGACTACGCTGGGTGATGCTTCCACCTATTCGTATCCCCCATTAGCTTCTAAGACTCTAACCCGTGCCTGCACATCAAAATCCAGAAAAGGAAGCACCGAGAGAAAGAGAAATAGGTCTCCTCAACATACCTGAAGTTTATCCGCAATAAGCAACAACAAAAAGCTTCCCTGCAACAAATACACCCCGAAGAAGAACGGCATGAATTCTAATCCCGGATCATATTCCAAAATATTATTGATCGCTTCGGCCGCACTAACGGCATGGCCCGTCGCGTTGATAAAGCTTTGCGTCGAGATCCATAGATCGTTATCGTCAAGTAAAGAAATCGGATCCCATTTCCCGGTCAATAGAATGTGAAGAACGTGCATGACGTGTGTGCCATAAGCGACCACAATGCGTGTTTGGATGTTGGCTTCGGAGACGTGGTTTGAGGAGGCCGTGTGGACTGAGTGAACCGAGTGGACGGAGGGTGTACCGATATCGTTGTGTTCGAGAGGTTGGTTGGTCGTGGTGGGTTGTGTACCTTCCATGTTTTGATCATTTGGATCATCTGGTAAGGGGGGGATTTGTTCGGATTCAAAATCCCTTAGGCTTTGACCATAGGCATCGAGTTGTCTTGCGATTTCATTGGCATGATCATCCCACTCGGAAGCGGAGCGAAAGCCAATGCCGAATCGAGGATGGTTTTTGGCGTGGTAGAGATCAACAATTTCGCCGAGGATCGTCATGAGGGGTAGGAAGTATCCGAATATACTATGTCCAGTACACTCAAAGTTAGGACCGCGCCTTCTTATCCGTTGAGTGCCCGATGGGGAAGTAATATGAATGCTTGAATCACCAGTATAGAATTCTCCAGCCTGCCACAGTGCGTCTTCCATTGGCTGGAGAAGACCGTCACATTCTATGTCTAACAGGAAGAGTGGTCTGTTATAACATAGTGCGAGGTGCCTATCCACTGTATAGCAAAGCCACCATATTCTCCTCCTCTCTTCTCTTTCTTCTTCGCTTATTGGTCCCGGAGTCCGGGGTAATTCGTCGTCATATTCTCCATTAGCATCAACATCATTGGCTCCTTCGTCAGGTTGTTCCGGAGCCATTGATGCCGCTGATTGTGGTAATTCCCTTCCTAATTTAAGCTCGCGAGCTAATGACCATGCTGCGTTCCACCATCGGAGGCTCGCTCCTTTGTACTCGCTAGCTGACACCACAGTAGCGAGATGAATATAAGTTATAACGTCATCAAGAGTTCCAGCGGCACCAAAAGCACTTGTTTCGTTTAGTGCATCTATAGATACCGAACCGGGCATTGCTACACCAAGACCGCCCAACGCCACACCATTAATGATAGTACTAGAAAAGTTGGAGGCAGAATCACTACCCCCTGTCGTTCCATGAATGAGAGGTTTAAGAAGACCAACAGTAAGATCGAGTAATTTTTGACAAATTCGTCCACGAGATGATGGACTGGCTGTTAGAAAAGCTGCGTCACTTGTTTGTGCCACAACCCATAATATGCTTGCAAGTAAGGCAGGTGTGCATTGCCTAGGTTTCGTAGGGTGAAGTATCGAGTGTTTGCGAAAAATGTATCCGAGAATATAAGGAGAGGTAGGGTGCATCAAAGCCGATGACGAGCTTGCGAAATACAATTCGAGTAAATCACAAGCTAAAGGTATTGGGATGATACTGCCAAGGTGCGGTACCAAGGGCTGTAGCACGGGATATCGTAGGGGTGCATTGAAGTTCTGATGTGTCACGTGTTGGTACTGGTTTGAAGGAGAGGGTAATGACATCCACCCACCGGGTGAAGGGGCATCAGCGCCCATAGAAAAACCAGGCAAAGGGCTTTCGGCTAAACGAAACTGACCTGGGGTATTACCCGGATAATTAGGCGGGCTTTGGCCCGGTATAGCATATGGTAGATCTGAATAACCGGTCTGTGAGGTGTTAAAGTTTGCATGACTGCCACTGCCGTTCATCATGTGGGGATTTAAAGTAGAGCGGTAACCATGCATGCTTGAATAGCCGTGTAGATTCAGGGACCCAGGACTCCCGATTTGATCAACCTCTGCACGGCTAACGTGAGGCTGGTGACTTTGGGATGGCACTTCCGTAAGGCTCTCGAGGCTACCAGCACGGATTCTTCCCTTCATCAATTCTCGAGCTGAAGGTTTTTCGATTGCGGCTGTATTGAGACTCATGGACCTGGATGGTGTTTGTCTTGGGAATTCAACATTGTCGTTTGTTAAGGAAGTGGCGGAAGATGGCTCATTGCGGGACTCCACTGGCGATCTCTCTTCGGACGAATGATCAGTAGGTGATTTTTGTCCATTGGCGGCGGCGGCGGCGGCAGCTTGTTGTGCCAGGTCTTTTCGTGAAGCCTTTCCTCTCTTCTTTCGTTCACGGATATACTCGCATCCTAGTCCAAATTCTGTATCTTCATGAGCCTTATCCGTTGAACTCAATGAAAATACTTACCGACACAGTGGGCGCATGGACTTTGTCCGTCACATTTGGTCCTGAGTTGGTTGCATTGATCGCAAGCTCTGCTGATTCTCCTTCGAATGGGTCCAGAATTCCCGGTTCCCCTGGTGGATGTGGCATTGCTTCCCGATATTCCCAAGGCATAAGGATGTTGTCTATGTTTCGAGGTAGCATTCCTATGAGCCTGTGAGTTCTGACGAAGGTCCACTTGTTGTTGGTGGAGCTGTGAAATAGCATATTGTGAGCCATGAGCAAGGGTATCTAAGCCTGAGCTATGCATGTGGTTGGATGGTAAGTGCCCGGTCGACAACATATTGTTCGAGGGCATAGTGTTGTATGCTGAGAAACGATGAAGGGGGTTTGAAAGCATCTTGAAGTTGCCGTGCAAACAAAGTTGCTAGAAGAAAGTTGAGGTGAATAGTCTTGATATTAGCTGTGGTGGCAATTCTCTGAAAATAGTTGATAGCTGATGGCCTTTCGAGGAAGATGGGAAAGAATAAAATTTCGAGATATTTCAAGAGTGCGATTCAAGCATCTATAGCTCCTGACAACGGCATGGATTTGATGGACCTTGACTCCTTGTATATCAGCAGGACGGGAAATAAAAAAGAATTAGAATTAGAATAATAATAATAATAATAATAATAAATTCAAACGCCACAAGATGACAGGGCAATATCTTTGATATGAACTTTTATGAACTTATGAACTGACGAGCTATATGGAAGGCCATGTTCTTATCCTAAGGTAATAATGGATCCAGGGGGTCAAATAAATCAGCGAATAGATCTGGGGTGTTAAGATACTAGTCTTTTGGTCTCGGAGAGTCTACCCCACGGCGGCAACACCTCCGAATATCTTCCATATTCGGTCATATGTTTTCCGTGAAAAACCTTGCTCAAGGGTTTCTGTTTCTTCTGGTGGTTGGTAACTTTGGTATGAGCAAGGTTGGGGAATTTGTTGAAATTCTACTTCTCAGCCAATGATGTTTGATAAAAGTAAGGAAGGCGAACTAGTGACGACCTCGTAGGTATGATTTGTATATTATCACTTGCAGCTTTTCATAATTTCATAATTTCATATTCTTATAATCTCATAATCTCATAATCTCATAATCTCATGCTTCATCTTACTAACTACTTCGTACCAAACTACTCTTCGTATAAAATGATCCCATTAAGCGATACAGGGTATATGATTGAAAAGATCACTTACAGTAGTGGATAATAGAAAAAAATTATTCCCTTTGGCTTCAAACTTAGATGTTGAAATTGGTTTAGTGTGTTTTTTATATATGAGTGAGTTTTATGATTGAGTTTAATGGTAGCTTGAACTTTGAATTCATGAGTTTCCATGTTTATAAGGGGTTCAAGTAGTAAACTTAACTCGCTTAGCGGATTATTCTAATAGCGGTCATCTTCTTATGTCATTATTGTCCGCAAAGTTTATTGAGTGGATAGAGAAGGATTGGACGAAAGATAAAGTCAGTCAACTCCGTGAAAACGGCATTGTCTTCTTCAATAATAATTGGCAGTTCTTAAAGTTGTTGGTAGTCTTCTAGTCTTCTAGACTTGTAGACTTCTAGACTTCTAGGTAGTTCACGAACTTGCGCAATTGATAACCCCCAGTATATGGGATCAGGGATAAAGAAGCTAGGTACTGCAAACGTCCTTTCGTAATAGTATAATACATGAACGAATAAAAGTTATTCAGGAAGTTATGAAGACAATCGATCCCATTATTGAAATCCGTGATAAGCCTCGAAATTCTCGAATCAATGATCATCAGGGCCCTAGATCAACCCAGATCAAGTCTTCTCCGCCGAGGTCAATAATAATAATAATTTAATAATATGACCTAGGAAAATCTAAGAAATTCTTTAGAGACGTGATCTACCCCATCGTGGCATGAAGGAACGATCCGCATTCCTTTTATTCCCCTCCAGACCTTATTTCCCCAGAACTTTTAAAGCTGCCATCCCCACACCCCTTTCAATATATAACTTCTATATAACTTCAAGTTGAGACGAGTACAGAAAAGGGTGGCATGAATTTAGTGACGATACGGCAATGAGATCCGTAAGGCAATAACGACTGGGAAAATCTAGTACTGGTACCTTGGCGAGAACTCCGAGACTCACGAGTACTTTTTACTCCGTATCCGTATGTGCTTGTGTTTCCATTTCAACAAATTTTGCGCCAATGGAACTTCGACTTTCTTTTTAACGAGGTCCCCGTTCTTCTAGGAGTTCATGTACCGGTATGTATGTTTGATGTTTTCAATACTTTTTATTGAATGTAGAGTTAATTATTCCATTGCAATAATGGTGCGCATAATAAATCCATGAAGTACCTACATCCCCTCTCTGATCGCCATTTTGAAACCCGAGGTAGCTTTCTTCGGGCACCACACACTTGATCCCCTACTGCATGGTCAGCAGTTTCTACTTTCCAGTACAGTACAGCATAGCATTCCTATTTCGTTCGCAATTATCTAACCGAACACAACCACACATGTTCTGGGAAGACGGATGTTACAGACACATGCAAATGCCGTTCAGTATAATACCGGTAGCAGTTACAGATAGCATAGATAGTATAGGTAGTATAGGTAGTACAGATAGTATGTATATAGGTAGTAGTACAGAGGTATAGGTAGTACAAAAGTATAGGTTAGGTTAGGTCCATAGTATTAAGATGCATGTCGATCCCTATACATACGTACCGAAAAGCAATCAAATGTGGTAAAGGCCAGTCACTTATTGTTCCTGGGTGGGTTGTTCATCCCCAGTTAGTTGACCGACCAAAGCACCAAACGGTCCGATGTTCCTCGTCCTCATTCGAGGTTGCTCGTCTATATATGCTTTCACTTGCATGTTGATCCAATCCTAATATGTGACTTTGTGCCCGACCCCAACTTCTTGGCAACCCCATATTGATTGTAATGATTTGATAGAAAGTCGTAAGCAAAGTCACATTTTCAAGCCATGGTCAAATCCACATTATTATTTTCACTTTATCTCATCTCCAAGGTGGGTAACAGTCGGGTCACGTCAGGCTTTCGAAGGGATGCATTCATCATGCAATAATATGCATCGCCAACATAATTGAAGCTTTGTTCTTCTCTAGATAAAAAAGACTCCACGTATTAACAGCTGCGATGTCTTGATAAGCATGGGGAAAATTGGAACTGCCATATGCAGGTGCAGCTCTTGGTACTTTCCAAAATGCGGAGTCCCGAGAAGATCCATGTTAGAGTTTTCCCTGTAAAATTCCCCCATTCCCATGAACGAATTCAAGAGTAACTAAGTTCTACAGGAGTACTTCCAAGTCGGTACTTCATCTCTGTTGGGGAATCAGAGATAATGTTCGATTTGTATCATTATGCGCATCATTTCATTCTCCCATTTTAAGCAGGGGGGAGGGAGGGAGGGCACATTCTTGATATCTAACTATGATTATGATCCATCCTATTTTCCGTTTCGTACCTCGTCACATCATGTGCCAGGGTTAGATATGGTGTGTAGGCATTTCGTCTCGAAATCCGTGTCTAGGGTGTCGAAGGTATTGGTCGGACGACAAGCTTTAGCCAGCCACCCGAGAAGCGCAATATGGCCCGTGTCTCATCAGGAGCCGAAGTCCGCCGCAATGTAATGATAAAGGTGGGAATCATAAAACTGACGTGATATACTATTGATGTGTGAATCTGCGTGCCATTCTGATACCTAAAGAGCTATCCCTGAGCCCCCTCTTCCTACATTTTAGATTCTTACGTACATCGTGAGGCTATCGAATCAGGTGTGGAAGAATACCTGGACCCGTGTACTGATATATTGATCTTACATCATGTTCTCCCAGGAACAAGTCAACCAATATGTATGTGCGTTAAATACAAAAAGAACGGGAAAATCTCCGATTTCTCCACGTTCTGGTGAAACCTTGTAGTGTGGGAGAAGCGCTAGGCGGTGAATGGACCGATGTTCCCGCACTTTGTCTACCTTGTTACCCCAGATCAACGAGCCTCTTACCAAAGTTAAGATGAGTATGACAGCTTCATGATCTTCAGGTTTCTAATTGAATTGCTTCACTCTCAAACACCAGCTGACTTGAAGATCCTTCTTTTCTTGCGTTCTTGACATATGGTTATCACGAAATGAACCTTCGATCGCACAAACCACGAATTTGGAGGGTCGGAAGATGGTTACCGATATAGAAACTCATATCGGTCCTTCAATGGCGAACAAAAGATATCGGAGGTATTATTCAAGATAGTTGTATGGCTTAGGACATTCCATCTTGGAACTAGGATGAAAATGTGGATGGATCACATAGTAAGATGCATCTCCCCCAGCCACACTTGTTGACCAACGTGCTGAACAAGAATGTCAGAAAAGCCTTTTCGATGCAAATATGCTCTCATAGGCAACTTGTCAAAAAAATTACAATGAGAATAGGAACATCTTTGAAGGTCAGACGCTGATGTCGATGAGATGGTATGCCAGCTTGAGTGACAATTCTGATGCCGTGTTACTCTGAATAACTGGAGGCGATGTAGTACTGCATTCGAGGCCGACATGAGATCAATGTCGCAGTTTTGTAAGGTAGGACTTGATGGATATGATGCCACAATGCACACCCCATAGGTTTAGTAATTGTTTAGAGTCATCCTTTCCAACATCCATGATGGAACCATGTTTTAATGTTGATTTCAAAGGTGCAGACTTTGGATCATGCCGGTGATGCTATCAGAGTATCACTCAACCTCGGGTAGACAAGGTTACAGTAGGAGGCTACGATCCTTGGATCATTGGAATGCTCGAAAGGCGGTTGGGAAACTGATATGCAAAACTGAGCTCAACAATAATTCTAATGATTTCCTTCCTCGATCTTAATCGCAATCTCTATAGCGATCGCTTCAGATGTCATTCTAGACTCTTGAGATAATTTTTCTCCTTACCTACTTAGGAAGGTACTCAATGACTTACTAGGGCCAGTTACCTCGAAGGCTTGGAAGACGCAGGACAGGCATGTGAATATGTATTTTCTTGATTATTGACTGCCGAAGACCAACAGACCTGCCGCCGAACTGATTTGATAATGAATGTATAGATGGCGCCTATACCGAAAGTTATCCTTGACATTAATGTTGTTTGAAGTTCAGTTTTTAAATTGAAGATAATCCTAGTGGATGAAGATGATAAGGATTTGGAAGAGCACCCCAACTATTTACTTAGGTTTTAAGAATTTGAGGGCATTCCAGGTTATGGATGTACGACAACATCAACAAGTTATCTGGTGTTGAGTATGTTGAGTTGTTGATTATCAAAATTGATATGATAATTTTCATTTGTCATCCATTATTCATTCTCAAGCCAGAATCAGAGCAATTGAAGTAAAATTTGATTGGTAGTTTAACGAGATCATGTGATCAATCTTCTTCAAAGTTCAAGCTAGGAAATCTCTCTCCGTCTTTATTCTCCAGAACCCATGACACACCGATAATACCTTACCCGTATTCTAGAAGACGTCATCGTCATTGTCATTGTCATCGTCATTGTCATCGTCATCGTCACCTTCTTTTAATCTTCAAACTGGGAATGGCCTCAAGAAAGATTCCAAAATATGGCCAGTATCGTTCGTGCTGTGTATATCCCACTTCCTTACGGGTTGATTCCTAATTGCCGAGGAATTGTAAACAAACTTCTCCATCTTAGAGAATCTCGAGTAATCTCAATGGTCGAGAATGATAACTCCGATGTTTCTACAATGTGGAACTAGGAGATAGTAAGTTATGGATTAACAACCCAACCAACCAGATGACTTTGTTGTGGATAAAGGGTTTAATGTTGCCTCCGCATCCTAAGTTACAAATTTTTTATATCTTGACATCCCGTTACTACCTTCATCTATGTTATATTGAACATCTTTTTCTTTAGTCCATTGAACTTCATCCCATATATATATATATACCCTCCATTGCAAAAGATTCATCATGTCTCAATCAATTCCTAAAACTACCAAAACCTGGAGAGTCCAAGGACAAGACGGATTTGAAAGCTTGAAATATGATACTCAAGCTGTCATTCCAGAGTTGGGTGCCAATGATGTTCTCGTAAAATTTCACGCTGCTTCGTTGAACTATAGAGATTTGATAATTCCCAAAGTAGGTTTTGCGCATCTTCCAAAACTTTCTCTGGCGCCTCTGCTTTCATAGGCAAAACTGACCAATTCTTTCTTCAGGGACAATACCCATTTCCTCTGAATGATGGGGTCATTCCCGGTTCTGATGGTGCTGGTGAAGTCCTCGCTGTTGGCTCAAAAGTAACTCGCTTCTTCCCTGGCGCCAAAGTCCTCACTCTTTTTAACCAAGGTCACTTCGGCGGCTCCCTCGATCATTTAACCGTACAAACTGGATTGGGTGGTGCCTTAGACGGTACCCTCCGCCAACATGGTATCTTCAACGAAAATGGACTCGTAACCATGCCCTCTTCCCTCTCCTACCTCGAAGGTGCGACTCTTCCTTGTGCGGCTCTCACAGCTTGGAATGCTCTCTATGGATTAAAGCCATTGAAGCCTGGTGATGTGGTCCTCACTCAAGGAACTGGCGGTGTCAGCATATTCGCTGTGCAATTCGCTAAAGCCGCTGGAGCAACCGTCATTGCTACTACCTCTTCCGACTCAAAGGCTGCCACTCTCAAGAAACTCGGTGCCGACCACGTTATAAATTATAAAACCACTCCTGAATGGGGTGCACACGCTAAAACCCTCACACCCTCCTCCTCCGGCGTAACACACATACTCGAAGTAGGTGGTCCTACCACCATGGCACAGTCACTCAAGGCCATAAAATACGACGGCGTAATCAGTATAATTGGATTTGTGGGCGGACAAGCAAAAGAAAAGGAGCCAGGATTCTTGGATTGTTTGATGAATATCTGTACGGTTAGAGGTCTGCTCGTAGGGAGCAGAGAAATGTTTGAGGATATGAATAGGGCGATTGATGCTAATGGTATCAAGCCAGTGGTTGATGAGAAGGTATTTGGGTTGGATGAGGTTAAGGAGGCTTATCAATATATGTGGGACCAGAAACATTTTGGCAAGCTGGCCATTAAGATTCAGTAGAAGGGATGCATGTAAGCATGTCAGCTTGGGGACCAGGACAAGTTGGGATATATCGAAAATTTCATTTGGGCAGACCATAATATCAATATCGATACCATAACGGAGGAGGAATATGGATGAACCTTCTTCACTCGACACACATATATATATCTTTTATATCATTAGAAAACAAACATTAACATAAAGATCCTCTTCTAGCTTCCTTGTGCTCTTCGAATCTCTCTCCCTTTCGTGCAATCTAAAGGCGAGCAACATCAACAGCTAAGAAAAGTTTCTCAGTTCTCTCATCCATAAAACCATCAATCTTTTTCCTGTTCTCTCTCCCAACCATCCGTCTCCTTCGTAATTCTTTATCCCTTACTCCGTACTCCCTACTATTTACCTCCCTACTATTTACCTCCCTACTATTTACCTCCCTACTATTTACCTCCCTACTTCTCAAATCTTATACATTGACATCACTCCTCTCACCTCCTACTACCCCTATAACCCTTTATATATAATCCTCACAATTTCATCATCTCACATGTATACTCTCAACCGTAACTCGTGGTACCCGTGGGATTTACACTTGCCTTTATGATAATCTTACTTTATTTCATCCCAGTTTCTTAATACGCGGACTAGTATATAGAGTTAAATTTGAGATATTCAGAGACATCGAATATTCAATAAAATAAGTAAGCTAGATATATACGCCGATATATATATATATGAACATGAACACATATATAGATATGAGAACCTCAATATTCCTCAGCGCTACAATATGAAGCTATAAAGTTATATAAAAGAAAGGAATTTTATACTTTTTATATACCATTACTATTACCATTACCATTACCATCCTTAAAATTTATCTTCTCCAAAGAGAAACCTGGTTACTCCCGGTGAGCTTTCTCGTTGAGCCTTCCCTCCCGGTCATCATCTCCCTCTGGATTTGCACTCCCGGTGAGCACAAACCACTTCACTTTTTTTGCGAATTTGGAAAAAGGTCCTACCCTAATGAATATCTCTTGACGAGAAAGAAGGAGATGAAAAGTAAATATGAAAGCACAATTTCCACGCACAAGGCATTTTATTCCTCTAATACCCAGTATCATTCATTCATTGCAAATTGTTAAAGAATCCACCTCCCAAATCTGCCCAACGCCAGTACAGTATCTAAGGGTATGCATATTCTTTGCATTACAAGCTTGCTTACAGCCCGAACTATGTAGCTACAAGAAGAATGAAGATTAAATGTGCGAGTCTTAATTATCATCAATCCTAACAATTGATCCATCCATCCATCCATCCATCCATCCATCCCATATAATCAGATCTTTCTTTCTACTACGGCATCGAATCTTGATATGATATCGCCCAAAACATCTCACAAGAAATAATCCGCCACCGGTTTCTTCGCCGGCATACCCCTTGAATCCTGGGGCGCCGCATGGAAAACCCTATACCTCCTGGCCGGCCCACTCAACGGTATCATCTCCTTCAACAGTGGCGCGTTGGCTCCATTGCCTTTACTAACTTCTCCATTACTCCTCGCCATAATCCCACTGCCTGTCCCGTCCTCACAGAGCTCCATAATCGCTGCTACGTTTCCACATCTATAGCAGTAATTTGGCGCGGACCAGACGGTTACGATATTGTGATCAAATGTTTCTTTGAAACCTTCCATTACTAATTGATGGGCGCGAGCAATCATGGAGAGATCATTTGAGTGGTTGAAAATTTTGACAATGTCAGCTCCGAAGAGGAAACCGGCGCCGCGAGGGGAGAGACCCCAGCCGTCTATTTCGTCGGGGTCAGACCAGAGGAGATCGCACATGGCACCTTCGTGGGGTACTTCTTGTTTGCGGTCTAGGAGGCGGATTTTATCGACAGCTTGGATGAGGGGAGAGAGACCTCCGTGTACGCAAAACACTGCGCCGGAGGAATTGCCAGAACTGCCTCCACTATATCCTGAAGCTCCTGAGCCGGGAGGTCCAATGCTGCTTGGGAATTTGCTTTGGGGACTTGGAGAACCCTTATCTGACGAACTCATTTCTGAATCCAAGGATAGATTTCTCTTGCCAGTCCTTTCCCTATTTCGTAGAAATTTATTCATGATACTTCCATCTACATTCAAAATCTCAATCTCAACATCTTCGTCATTAAATTCTTGCGTCGAGGTGGCGCTGTGTTCACCATTTGGCATAGATGTAGGTTGAAGACTGCTTGATGCCCCAAGGACAATTGCACCGAGAGCAAGATAATCGAACACTTCGCAACAATATCTCCATACATTTGCGCTTCCGTACTTTCTTAAACATTCGTCGTAAAAACCATATACAGTTGTAATTTGTCTAGATTCGTGATTACCTCGAATCAAAGTCATTCGATCTGGATATCGTACTTTGAGACATAACAGGAGGAGGAAAGATTCTAAGGAATAGAAACCTCGGTCGACGAAATCACCTATTCATGTCAGTAATTGATCTGGCATTTGTATCATCATTAGAGAATCCTTACCCATAAATAGATAATTTGTATCAGGTACATCCCCACCAACTCTGAACAGTTCCATAAGATCATGAAATTGCCCATGAATATCACCACATATCTGCACAATTTCGTCAACATCTACCATTCATTGAAAGAACTCATCAAATCGTACCGTAACTGGCGCAGTTACTGTGACCACATTGCCCTCCTCTATCAACAATTCTCTCGCTTTATGACATAACTCTCGAACTTCTGCTTCTGGAATTGGTCGACAAGCTCGCAATTGCGAGATGGCTCTGAGTCAAGTCAGATTGGAACCTTCTAGAGAAGTCGCAGAAGCTGTACCTATCCAAATCACTCATCTTTACCACTCAAGCTCTTTAATTCGAACTCTTAGGGGCCAATGTATAAAGTAGAACCGGATTGAAGGCCGCGGCGGAGTTAATTGAATGTAGATAGCTCCAAGATGTCGATGAGGCGCAATCTCAATCTATCGGCCGTCTAGAATCTGCGACTCGGCTCATTCGAAAGAATCTATATTCGAATTTTATTAAGTCCAATATCTTTCGTCGATTTCTCTTATGAACAAGGCGTGAATGTCAACGGCGCATCCAGACAGACCTATGAGGGGCGCAAACGGATGGTGAAGATTCCTAATTATTTCAATTCTTGAAGAAAATGACTATCCAGAAAATAACAACCAGATAAGTTCCACTTCAAAGTAATCGTCTATCAAACAAATTATGTCGCTGTCGTTATAGATACAATTTGATATTTACGAAATTGTTGGACGGATTATAATTTATCCCCAGCCTCGAAATGTTGATAACGCCTTCAAGATGACGCTAGTCCTTAGACCAAAATAAATTTATGCCCGCTCTTCCGGATGTCTTGACATTTAAGATACTTCAATGCCAATAATCATCCCATTATTATTGTCAATGTTTTCACCAAAAGTGCAATATTAAGTAAGTAAATATATATCTACATAGAGGGAAAGAAAAGAGGGAAAACCATTGCTAATACAACGCCAAGGCACATTTCATTCATTTAAACGAAAACTCACTCACTCACTCACTCACCACAACCCCTCGATTCGAAGCCATACCAATAAACCATGCCACCTCATCTCCATCCTCGCTCAAGATTTACCTCTTCCCTCTTCGCAGGTACCCTTTTTGCCAGTTTCTTCATCGTAGCACTCCCGCATGTTCTTCCCTGTCCGGCGCCGCGCGTTGCGTTTGCAGATGATGGGTCGGGATCACAGAGACCGAGGAGGAGAAGGAGGAAGTGTCCGGTTGATGAAGTGGGGGAGGGGGAGCCGGAAAGGGGACTGGAACGGGGACTGTCGAAGTTAGAGGGGATGGAAACGGAAGGGAAGAGTGGATATAAGGATTTTAATGAGAAGATACGGGAGGAGATGGATGGTGGGGGGCAATTGGAGGATGGGGAGGAAATAGATGGGAGGAGGAAACTTGCGAAGAGAGAATGTCCGGTACCGAAACCTGGGGGGATTGTTGGGGGGCTCTTGGGGTTTAAATCGAGTGTTGATGGGAAGGGTTCGAAACCACCGTGAACGAGGTATATCTCATGAGAAAGATTGGGTATAGATAGGTGGAAATAAATGCAAGTCGGATTGTATATATCGTGCGGTTGTACATATTGTGCTATTCAACGTCCATTATGATCCGATACCGAGTTTAAGCATTCTCATGTTGGATGTATATTGACCCTTCAACTTCATAGAGGCAGCTACCCAGTGATACACTCAGTCAAGGCGGGGCTTGGAACTCTACAAGCATCTTTTTTCTTAAATCCTCGGGCTCAGTTACTGCACTTATTTCCCCTTCTTTCCGCATGAATACAGAATCCCAATTTACACCCCTCAAACTCCCCAACACATCGGAGGTTCAAGCTACACGCACATTCTTTTCCCTCAGCTTACTATCCCATCCAATCCTTCACAACCAAATACATGCTCACCCACCGAAACAAGCACTAGTAATAAAATCACATCTGCTGTCCGTCAGTCCTCACCCACCAAATAACCAAATCCAAAATCCAAAATCAAACTATACCATATACCCCACCATACATTCACAACAAACAACAAGCAGCCTAACCCAGAGCGAAGCGAAAAAGCCTCCACGGCAGTGGCCCCCGGAGGGCCAGCGGAGCGTCTTCATTTTATATGTTTATCGGTCAGTAGTATTTACATCCTCTTATGCCCCCTCTCACATCCCCCCTCTCTCATCCGGCATCTTTAATGGGGCCCGCCCCCAAACCCCCATGCTCGCTGCGCTCGATTTTCTGAAGCGATTGATTGATTGATTGCGATGCGATGCGGTGGTTGGAGTTTGATAGTGAGGATGGGGAGGATGGAGTGAACATATGGATTCCATATATCCATATATATTTCCTAGGTGCGATGTGATGTGTGATGTAATTCAGAAGTATATACTCGTGTACTGAGTTATCGGAACTCTCTACTTAGGTATTTAAAACTTGATACATCACAAACCTAATTTCTCTCCCACTCTCTCCTTCCACTCAAGCGAAGAACCTCCCTCACTGTCGAGTACGGTATCAAATTGAAAACATCACATTCCATTACCTCTCATCCATCCATCCATCCATCCATCCAGTACCTAGATATAAATAAACATCTTCTCAACATTCCAACATACCATTTTACAAATCAATGCACAATGCACAATGCACAATGCGATACCATACATACATACACTTGCTTCGCATTGGTATCTAATCTCATCTTCACATTTCAAACGTTCAAGTACTAATTAGGCAGGTAAAGTAGAGGTCAAGTAGAGGTAAAGAAAAGTAGAGTAAAAGTAAATTAAAGTAGAGTAAAGTCAAAAGATAATATTATAACTAACAAACAGAACACCGAAGCTCCACATGAAAAGCACAATGAGGGGATTTTGCCATCGGATGGCGGGATAAGTAGATGGAGAAGAAGAGAAAGAGAAGCGCCCGAGCTGAGAAGCTTCTTAATTCAATCCCAGCACTCCAATCCAAGATGTCCCCCAAAAAATCTTCCCTCCCTCCCTCCCTCCCTCCCTCGATATAAGAATCCCCAAACGTTAATCCACCCACCCACACAACTCCAAACCACAACTCACAACTCACAATATGCCCACCCACAAAGACTTCCACCCCGGAAAAGTATTAACCTCCTGCTTCCTCTTCACAAAGCCAAA
>NGKJ01000215.1:0-31392 GCA_002162495.1 Myriosclerotinia curreyana | reverse complement strand
CCCCCCAATTCTCTCCAAATAACCAAATACGACGTTGTTACCGCCCAAGAATATCCTTCTCTCTCCTCAATAGACGCCATCCTGATTTCCGGATCCAGGCATACATCTTTTGATTCCGATCCCTGGATCCTCAAACTTGTGGATTTTGTAAAGAGTGTTTTGGCGCAGGAAAGGGTCAGGATTGTGGGTGTTTGTTTTGGACATCAGATTGTGGGGAGGGCGATGGGAGTTAGGGTTGAGAGAAGTGATAAGGGGTGGGAGATTAGTGTTACGCCTGTTGAGTTGACGGGAAGGGGAAAGGAGATCTTTGGGTTGGAGAGTTTGGTGCGTTCTCTCTATCTATCTATTATGGGAAACGAAAAGTTGTGGCTAATGTCTGGCAGAATATTTTTCAAATGCATAAAGATATTGTATATGAATATCCTAAGGAAGTCGAACAATTGGCATATACGGATAAATGCGCAACACAGGGAATGTATATCAAAGGGAGATTAATCACGGTACAAGGACATCCGGAATTTACAGAGGAGATTGTGAGGGAAATTTTGGAGTCAAGACATGCTTCGGGTATTTTTGACGATGAGACTTTCAAGGATGCTATGGGCAGAGTGAATAAGGATCATGATGGTGTCAAAGTGGCACAAGCATTTTTGAAATTCATAATGGAAGATTAGGCAGGTATTCTCTTCTGAATTGGATACTCCTGCTAAAATGAAAAGCTTTCATACCCGCCTCAAACTCCTATGTGAACACCATTTCCCTAATGCCGCAACAGATGCTCAAAAAACTCCTAGCATCTCAACTAAATTCCGAGACCGCAAACGTCAAGTGCTCACCACCCAAGCTTTCCCGAGCTTGAACTTCCTTCGTTCATCCTTGATATATATGCTCCACATATTCCACCGCATCTTTCAGAGGTTTAAGACTCTGCACTAAAGACTCTGATGCTTTTGTGTTTCCGATATACTGTACTTAAAAGGGGGGGAAAACTTCGTTTCGCTTATTAACCGCATCGATGTACAGTAGTTGCACTCGGCTACCCTTCGAAATAATTTTAGTTTGCAAAGTGTGTCCATGGACAATCGATCGATTGGACCAAATGATTTTCGATATATTCTGAATCGAAATTCAAGGGTTCTGATGCGCGAATCATCGTTCCCGGCCCATTTGTTCGGGATACTGACAGCTATTTCCAGATATCGCTTCAGACTTTCCGAGTCATGAATTTCCAATTGAACAAACTCGAATCCGCGATAGCCTTCAGCACTGATCTTCATTCCAACACTGATGGAATTGCAAGCGGAGTGAGAAGCCTGACGTAAAACTTCCTCTAAGAAGAGATTGTCCGGCTGAATGAACACTTCCCCCGATGTCCGTTCTAGGCCATGGATTGTGTCGAACGGGGTCGAGCTTTAAGTGGCAGCTACTGTGTTCTCCCTATCGATATTCAAAACTAGACTGCGTCGATGGACGTTCACGGCAACATTTACATACTCATTGTCATATCCACTATGGAATGTGGAGAGATAGGCTCGTGGTGGTATGAAGATAGTCGCAGTCTCAGTGGGGCTTCCAAGCGCCCTTTCCTACACGATAGCAAATTCAGGTTGAGACTCTCACCATTGATTAGCCGACATTTCAATTCATCTCCAAGAGTTTCCCTCATATCCCTCAATATCTGAGAAGGAAAAACTTTATAATCCCCATCTACGACGTTGGATTCGCCGTACTGGGTCTGATACTCCCTCGCATGTGGCATTTACAACCCACTGAAATCCATGACGTACTTCGATACGCCCGCATAAAGTCTAATCAAGATCCCCAACACCTCTGTCCGTACTGCACCCGCGTCGAAGATACTTTATGAGAGCCATCCACGTTATGGACTTACTAAATCCTTAAACAACTCAACAGATTACCAAGTTCACAGTGCAGATATGTCACCAGAATCACCTTGCAAGAGTCTTGTTTCGAAATAATCTTCTTTAATCCAATCTATCCCATTGCTTTTATCATCTATATCTAATAATGTATCATTTAAAAAATAAAACCTCATCGCATCGTATCGTGGATATCATAACAAGAAAACAAGGAAACCAAAATATCCTTCCCTTTATCCAGCAAATATTATGCAGACAGATGAGCGCCAAGCGCCCAGCATTTTTCCCAATTTCATAAACTGCAATCAACATCCATGCTCCGATGAAAAGCAACCATCACTCAATTCCTAGGAAAAGGATTTTCAGCAAAAGGATACATATCCGTCCTATCGATACCCTCCTCCGTCTTTTCCCTCTGCTCGATGGCCGTATCGCTTCCACTCGTCCCTCCACTCTCTCCACCATGAGCACGCTGTTGATGTCCTGCACCAAACGTAATTTCATTCTTACTTTCACTTCTGAGTTTGTCCTCGTCCCCAACATCTGCGCCAGTAGCAACACCTTCTTCAGCATGCTTTCCTCCATCTCGTAATGCCTTTGCATTCTTTCTTATTCTGCGTTCGGTCCACACGGGATTCTCTCCTTTCTCATATGCTTCCTCGAAAATCTCGTCGAGTTTCTCGAGAGGGTATCCTTTGGTTTCAACAAAGGTGTACCAGATGATTGGTACGAATGCAAGGTTGATACACATGAATACGAAGTATGTTTTCCAACTAATGCTGTAGATCATAATCGGTGCCAATTGAACAATAACGTAATTACCGATCCAGTTGAAAGAGGTTGATAGACCATTTGCCTCGGCTCTGATACGGAGGGGTGTTACTTCGGCTGGGTATAACCAGGTTATGCCCAACCATCCAAGGGCGAAGAAGGCAATAAAGATGAAGATAAATGCGGTAGCAACGTAGCCGGGAGCTTTGTAATCTTGGGTTGTTTGGGAGAGACAGACTCCGATGACCATAGATGAGAAACCCATTCCCAGAGCACCTGTGATCATCATCTTGCGGCGACCGAATCGGTCGACGATGAAGAGGGCGAGGATAGCAGCCGCGAGGTAGAGGGTTCCGTAGCAGGCGGTCAGGAGACGGGCGAGGGAGGGAGAGAAACCGAGGGAATCTTCGAAGACGGTTCTGTAGGTAGAGGTTAGTACGAATGGATGATTGCAGGACGATGAGCGATGAACTTACGTAGCATAATAAGTAACAAGATTAGTTCCTCCAATCTGCTGGAAAAGTTGTGATGTATATGCAATAGTAACTCTCCATCTATGCATCTCAGGCCCACTTCCGTAGAAATCCTTTAGAGTCAATTTTTGATTCTTTGTAATGGCTGTCACACGCTTGAGTTCTCGAACTTCTTCCGTGATACGTGGGTCATCTCTTTCGCATTTTTGTAAGCGGCAAAGAATCTCGATCGCGTGCTCGTCTTCATCTTTCTTGAGTAACCACTTGGGCGATTCAGGTAATGCGAAGATACCGACAAGGAGGATAACTCCAAATAATGCTTGGAAGGCGATTGGGAACCGCCACTGGAAGGAACCATATTGGGTGACGAAGAAGAATCCATAGTTGAGCCAGTACGATACCATAACTATGTTCAATTAGCAATGTTGGTAGAAAACAAGAGGAGCAATTAGAACTTACTGCCTCCAGCGATCAAAGCACCTTCAAACAAGACCAAAAAGCCTCGAATCTCAGGTGGTGCCATCTCACTTTGCCAGACCGGGATAGATGAAGTATTCATTCCATTACCCACACCGGTAACGATTCTTCCCACGATCAATTGACCCATTTCGAAACTCGAAGCTTGAATCGCAGTGCCGATCAACATGATCACCGTTCCCAATAACACAGCTCTCCTTCTTCCGAGTTTGTCACCATATCCAATAATAAAGAATGATCCCAGTAAACAACCAATTTCGTAGATGGCAACTACCAATGCTTGAATTGCTCCGGATTTGTTGTGCGGCTCCATTTGAGGAAAGTATGTAAGAAAGTTATCCTCTGTAATGATTCCTGACATGATGCCCTCTGAATAAAACCAATTAGTTAAGTTTTCTGGTATAATTTAGGACTTCAACTTACGATCATATCCGAAAAGTAAGAAACCACTTGCAGCAGTTGCGCAGACAAGACTCTCAAGAGCTTTTCCTTGCACTGTCTTCCCAAGGAAACCTGTATGACTGAGTAAACCCATAGTTGCAATAATACTTTTGTATGGGGTTTTCGAGTTGTTCTGGATGAAGAATCTATCTATGAGATGGGAGATTGGGGTCTATATGGGGTCTGGGGAGAACTTTCTCTCTTCGAATCTGTATGCTGAGGTCCATAAAAGATAGAAAAAACAATGGATAGTCATGATGAATTTTCTCCTAGGTGGACCCTAAATTGTCCAAGTCTCCAAGAAACTATGGGTAGATTCAAGTATGCACAAATGGACGTGGTCGTAAAAACTGGAAGATGATATCAGACCTCAAAAAATTGCAAGTTATGGAGGTGTCAAATTCCTGTGGTTCCTGGTGGAGGATGGTGTATGTAACCGTCTCCGGGTATTTTCGGCGGCATTGCGGTCTCTCCCCCCTTTAGAAGGATGAACGTCGATCTACATAAAGTATCTGATCTATCATGATCATGTGATTAAATTTTGAGATCAGAGTCATGGTATTATTGCGAATCTTTCGTGGCTCTTCAAATTGGCCTATGAGTTTAGAAAGTCTGCTCCACAAACGTCGATTGTACACTTGCTTGAGCCTCACATCCACCCCTGAATAGGATATTCGGTTAAAGATTATCCATGACAATTCAGCTTATCGAAGGCCCACAACGATTTATCAGAGATTTTCGGTCACCAAAGTTTCTGATATCATATTGCATAAGTTCCGGCAAAGAAACAATTGCTAAGAAAGATCTACACAGCCGAGGAGGAAGTGAGGGCCACAATAACCGCGGGTACAGTTTCTGCGGGACGAACCATTAGATCGACAATCTGCTATACCATCTGCGTCATGGCATGCAGGATTCCAGGGTATTTTGTGAAGCAAAGAAACGCCATCGCATTATCAATCGCTTCCGCTGTGGATAATAGGTGACACGGCCTCCATGAGGCTGTGGATCTATATCGCAGAATAGGCATCCTTCGACATCATTTCTCCCATCTTGGGTGAAAAATTTCCACATTTCCTCTGATACTGGCTGATATTATGTGGTTTGAACAAGCTTGACATAAATGACGACCTGGCTGTTAGATATTGCTACACGCATCAGGCGAAAAAGATCATCCGACTAATAATACCTTGGAAACTCTGTACGCAAAGCGTCTTCACACACAAAGTAAACTAATACGAATTAACAATCTGCTTTGAATAAAGGGGCGCTAAACTGATATAATGAGTGATCCTCATCTGATATATCAAGCCTCCCCAAATCAAGGTACCACCACATTAAACTGATGCTCCCTCAATACACAAAATACTTTGATATATTATGAAGGGTGGAATTCTTCTTTTAAATAGACATGGGAAAGGGGAATAAATTCCACATTCCCAAAAAAGTAACTGAGATGGTGCATAGCAACACACGCTGATCGGTGGGCAACCTGGCCATTGGTATTAGCATGTTCACTATGATTCGTCACTTAGGAATGGCGAGGAAAGAGTTGCCCTTTTTCACGCAGGTGCCAGAGATATAATGTAAAAATTGGGGACGAGACGAAACAAGAGTTGTCGAGCTTCACGGAAGCTTACTGTATTGGGCCTCTGGTATCCGAAAGTTTTATAATGAAACTCCGTCGCAATGCTACATGATATTTCCATTCCTAGAGTCTCATTTCGCCTTGCGTTGCCTTCGAGATTTACTTTTAGAATTCTCGGGTGCTTTTCCCGTGGTCTCGGAGCTGTCGGATGGTTTCTCACTTGCTCCATTTGCCTTTTCAGAAGCCTCCTCTTCTTTCTTCTTTAAGGCTCTTTTGACAGCTTCTTCCCTCTCGACTCTTTCGATCAACTTCTCACTACCCTCCCATAACTTCTTTGCGATTTTCTCATCCTTGATATCAGATGTAGCAAACTCAATTTCACTGCACTCTTTAATGAGTTTTCCACCAGGCCCTCTTCCTAATGTTGCTTCCATAGCGGCATAGGAGATGCCCTGCGCGCCTCCCTGGGAGCTCTTCAAGAGAAGCCAAACATTTTGCCATACCATGACATATAATGCCAATCCCCACAATGTACCCCTTGAGAACCATCTTCTAAACCCTGGTGTGCGACAATACCCCGGGTCCACAAATATCACTCGTGCGTTCATGATCGATTCATCAGGCCGTTTGTATGACTCGAGGTGCTTCTGAAAAGCTTGTCCAAATATCATTAATGCCATTTTACTCTTGGCATATGCAGCTGAAGGGCTCCAATCCTTCTTTTTGATCGCGTCACTGCCATCTCCAACAGTGGGACTCTTACTATAAGACGAACAGGTTGTAAATATAATTCGCACATCTCGATCTGGTGGTTGAGCGCGAATCGCAGGACTGAGAATACTTAAAAGGTGGAAATTGGCCAAGTAGTTAACCATCCAGGTTTCTTCGATACCCTCTTCCGTTGTAACACGAGCCTTTCCAGGAGGAGTGAGTGTAGCAGCGCATAGTAAGATCATATCCAGTCGGCGTGGGGGTGCATTATTGATCCATTTCGTAGCAAACTTTCGAACGCTATATAAAGATGAGAGGTCGACTTGCTCGGCGTAAATCAATTCGTTTCCAGATCTCTCTCGCAGATCCTCGATGTAGTCGACAAGAAACATATCCGATGGAGCTTGGCGTGTGAGGAGAACTATCTGTGCTCCTCGTGATGCTAGTTCTAGAACTGCTGCAGCTCCTATACCAGACGTCCCTCCTGTCACCAGAACCACTTTCCCATGCATCTTCCTATCCGATGTGTTTTTCACTCCTGCAGAGAAGAGTTTTATCACAAAAATGACGAAGACAATTGGCACTACCTTGGCCATAGTCCAGAGACTAGGTAGCCAGGTGACTTCCCCCCATACAACGTTTGCTAAGAAATCAACAGGCATTGCTGCGGATGTAGATGGTTTGAGCTGTCGTTGAAGTTAATGTAAGATACTCACTCAGTATGACATTATGAGCATCCAAAAACAAAATCGACAAAAAGAAGGGGAAAAAAGTAGAAGTAAATTGTTCGAGTAAGAATGAATGAAGTGACTCCGACTCCGACTCCGACTCGTAGACAACAAAAAGTCCATATTTGTTCGAATGGATAAAAATTGGGGCTGACGAAGATTTTGTGGCGCTTGTGGCGTAAGCTGTGTTAGTGTCATTGTGGCTAATCAGCCCTACATTTCGTAGCCTTCTCTCAGTTGTTCGATAAAATGAACTTTTGCTACTACGGTACTAACACAAAACTTCAATCTACCAGTCTTGGATGGACAAAATGTCAGACGAAGATACTTATGAGATCCCATTGCAGGACCAGAGAGTTTTCGGAGCTGGTATCAAGAGAAAACGCGTCCAGTTTGTTCCGTCAACATCATCCTCCACAACTCAACCTACGCCATCTCCAAGTTCTGCGAAGTCTATCAGCGACTTATATCTCAAACTCGTTCTTCCGAAAGATTTACCAGTCCCTAAAATTACTTCGTCATCAGGGAACTCTTTGCCTTCAGGAGATTCAGAAGTATGTGAAGTCTGTAAGCTACCAGTATCCACAGGTCCCGAGGCGATCATGAACCAGGATGGCGCAGACTCATCAGATACATCAAATTCTACATCATCTTCCAAACCACGGCCCCACGAAGCTTCTCTGGCACATCAAGTATGTCTGAATCATTCACATCCCCCTTCACATGTCGACCGAAATAGAAAAGGCCTCACATATCTTTCATCATACGGTTGGGATCCCGATTCTCGTCTTGGACTTGGTGCATCGGGTCAAGGTATGCAGTTTCCAATCAAGATAAAACCAAAGGATGATAAGCTGGGTATCGGTGTAGTGTTGCCAAAGGAGGGTGAGATCAGAAAGAAGGTTAAAATACAAAAGCTTGATGCTGGGAAGGTTAGGAAGTTAGACGAAAAGGATAGGAGGAAGGGGGAGATGTTGAGGGAGATTTTTTATAGGAATGACGATGTGGAACGATATTTGGGAGGTGGATGAACAGAGCTATGGCTTGAGTACAATGAACTTCCCCTTCCCCAACTTCCAACTCCCTTAAAGTGGAATGATTCACAGGGACTATTGCCGTTCGGCACGCCTTCTCGATTAAGAAGATCTCTACGAGAAGCTCCTGTTATTTGTAGATTAAGCAAGAATAAAAGATTAACGTATTCTCTGTAGTGGTCGCTTCAATTCGCTTGGATATCATGATTTCTCATTGAGAGTTCATACGATCAACTGATACTAGAAGCTGTAGTAGCTACTTTGCTTGTAACAGCTCTCTTTATCTCAGTAATGTCGTCAGCAATGAACCGCAGACTGGCCCTGGATGCTCAAGGTGTTCGTTCGTCTTGATTGACCGACGGCACAGTAAACCCTCCCAATGGTCAAGTAGCCAATGCGAGTGAATTTATGTGTGGAGAAAAATATAGTACGGTCTTATCAAGAATTTAAGAATGCCTTATGGAAAATCTTACATAGAAAGATGATGCAAATACCCACTCCTACAGACCCATGTCTATTCGGAAATCCAATAGATAATAACCTCGTCGACTAACTTTGAGCTTGCAGATTTGGAAGCTTGTCGAGGCAGATTTCATTTCAGCCCTTGTCTTGCATCAGACAAGTATTTGCCGTGTCTTGAGATCATATTGATGATTTGCATTATTATAATAATACATTATTTCCTCTTCTCTTCAATATTGCAAGACATTTTGATTTTGAGTTATTCACTCGATTCCGTCCAATTCGGCCTTCTTTCATCCAAACAATCCTCCTTTGTTTGGCTCACCCTAACCCTAACAAGTGTAGAGCGCGGCACCTTCGCCTTCTTTTTTTCTCACAACAATCCACCACCTTACTCCACACACTTCTTCCTCTCACCTCCACTTCCTCTTCTCCTCCAATATTCAAACTTCATGTAGACCAAATAACTTGCTATCACAACAGCGTCCAAGATGGATATTCCTCCGGAATTCGACTTGCCCCAGGTCCAAACAATATTAAACGCCCTTAAGAATATATGTCGCGATTATCCTGCTGGCGGTTCTGTTCTCAGAGAGCTCTTACAAAATGCTGATGATGCTACCGCGACTGAAGTAGTATGTATACGTGCCTTTCTCATTCGAGAATTCTTAGATAGCTTTCCTCTAACCCCGCCTACAGAAATTTGTTCTCGATGACAATAGCTACCACACTGAGAATCTTCCACCTGAGCTTTCGCAATATCAAGGACCTTCACTTCTTGCTTATAATAATGCTGAATTCAAAAAAGAGCATTTTCAAAGTCTGTCGCAAGTGGGAAATTCGTTGAAGATGGATGATGGCTCAACCACAGGAAAATTTGGTAGAGGTTTTAATTCGGTATGTATGATATGAAAACTTGGCTCTTCAGTCACTAACAGCAAGCAGGTTTATAATTGGACAGACTCCCCATCAATCGTATCAGGAGATCGCCTGCAAATTTTGGATCCTCACCATGCTTGGTCCAACGGTGGGAACGGTTATGACTTTGTAAAGTACTCTGAGAAGCCCCAGATCAAATCTCATATGGCTGTATATCAGTCGATTATGGATGATCTGGATAAACCTTTCCCTGGCACCATCATCCGGCTTCCATTGCGCACCGAAGACCAAGCAAAATCGAGTGGAATATCCGATCGTAAGATTACGGTCTCAGAGATGGCTCATGTGCTGGAGAAGTTCACTGAAGATTTTGAAAAAGAAGGGCTACTGTTCATGAAGCATGTTCTTAAGATCAGTGTTGCATCAGCAATTACAGGGCTTATTGAGATCGAAGTGATGAATCCAAAAGAGGTTCAGCTGTAAGTCTTCTATTGTCTTTCGCGAAATTCTCTACTGATCCTCTACTTTACAGAAACAAAACTCGAATCAACGATGCAATCGTCAGCACCTTGGATAATTCGTCTCAAAACTTCGATTGTACCTTTGAGATGGAAGTGAGGTATAAGAACCGGAAGATCGCAACCGAAATGCGCTTCCTACTTCATCATAGCATACAGGGCGATTCAATGACCGAGGAGATTCGTAATTGGAGTATAGCTCAGAAATCGATACCCTGGGTCGCGGTTGCTGTGCCATTGCTCGTAAGTTCTCCCTCTCGAAAAGTCACAATTCATCCAAATCCTCCGTTCTACCATACCATCAAATTCAGCATTATTCAGCATTGCTAACAAGCCTGCAGGTGGAAAATAGTTTACCCTTACACGGTTCTTTGTTTCTTGTCATGCCTTTACACATTCCCATCAACCAACCGGCTTTCATTCATGGTCTGTTCAGTATCTCACCGGATCGGGCGCGGTTGTATAAAGCCCAGGACCATAGCTCCCAGGATCAATTGCCAGCAATATGGAATCAATTTCTGTTCAACAGCTCGATTCCACATGCTTGGACCAAACTGTTGAGTCATCTAGCCTTATCCTTTCCTCCTGACTCATCGTTCAAGTATTGGCCTAATAAATCAGATGATCCTGACAACTTATCTAAGGATGTTCTCACTCAGGTGCTCTCCTTGGTTAGAGATCAGAGTCTACCTGTTTGGCACACCGATGATGGATATGTCAATTCTCGTTCCGGGCTATTGGCCACTGGCGATGAACCAACATCACTACAGTTGATATTGGCGGATTCGCACATTCCAGTTGTTTACCTCCCAGATACACTGAGAAAGGAAGCCAAACAGCTTTTCTTGAATCTCATCCTTGAGCCTAGAACTCTCTGCAAGTTCTTGGACGGCAGGAGTGATTTGGTCGCTTCCTGGCCACAAGCAACTAGGCAAGGGATTCTGGAATATCTTCTCCCTGTTCTAGGCTCATCGGAATATGGAAAGGATTTGCCATTGTTCCCGTTCGAGGATGGCAAATTCCGTTCACTTGATGACCATCTTGCTTTTGTGCATCGGGATGAAGTTGATGCAGAATTGTTCCGACATGAAACTTCACACAATCTGGATATGAAACAGTTTTCTCTGCCGATCTTGAGCTTTTTACAAGACCGCTTGAGAATCCCAACCTCACAATTTCATCCGCGTATCCGCCATCGTTCTACCAACGATCTCAAAAAGTATGCTATGACACACTTTTTCAGTAAGCTTGCTGTTGATGTCGACATGGTCGCTTTAGATCCTGCTCAAGTATCATTTGTCACGAACATTTGGACCTGGATACAAAGGAATTCGGATATTTTAGATGACAGTCTTGCTGATATATGGTTGCTTCCTCTCTCAGAAGGAAAATACCGAAAGGTCAAGCCTCGCAGCTGCTGGGCCATCATACCACCGTCTGGGTTAATCGGCGATATCGTTCAGAATCTTGGAAAAGACCCTACTGCCTGCAATGTGCCAGTAATTCTTCCAGGTACCGTAGGCTTAAAGGCAATACTTTTAGCTTCGATGAAAAACACAAAAGCTGGCGGGGCACTGAAGCTTCGTGATGGCAAAATGTTTCATTTTCTATTACAATGGCTTGATCAGTCCAATGTGGCCATCGAGAATCTATCTGATGCAGACAAAACTGTCATCATTGAGCATATTGCAGCAGGCTTGGAGCAACAGCTTGATCTTGAAATCACGAATGACATCCTGCTAAACCTGCAGAAACTTCCGATTTTCCGAGAGTTGACGTGGGAAAGTGACGGATACAGTTATTCAGAGACGACATGGGTACGCATTGATACCTTTAAGACTGTAATCGGGATCATCGACGGAGCTATTCCTCTTCCTAAATTCAAAGAATACCAATTTCTGGATGCGCAGACGACTCCAATCCAAAAGATCCTCGGCTATCAAAAACTTGGTTTATGCAAATCAAAGATCAGAGTGGTGGAAGATCATATCATCCCAGCTTGGAGAGGCACTCAGAAGTGCACTTGGACAGCATCATCCAAGGCGCAAACTGTGCAGTTAATGCTGCAATCCTACTATGCTTTGTCTGAACAAGCACAAATGGCCATGGCTAAACTACCAATTGTACCTACCCAATGTATCGACGGTAGTTCGACTAGCAAGTTCTCCACTGCTTCTAATTTGATAGATCCTGGAAACAAATGGTTAAAGAGTGTATACTTCGATGACGAAGAAATTCTACCTGCCCATGAACAATATGACAGATATGGTTTGATATTCAGAAAGTTTGGATTAAGGACAGAAATCGATCATTTGTTCGTCTACGAGCGGGTACGCCAATTCGCAAATAGCTCACGTCCTAACGAAGAAGTTCATATCCGTGCTATCAACCTCTTGAAAACTTCTTTCTCTTGGTCTTCAGAAGCAACATCGACAAAACACAAACAATTCCTCAATTTGAAATGGTTACCTGCCACCTTGCCCGATGGTTCCACCGCCATGGTAAGCCCAAATGAATGCCGTGGTATTGAAGACCGTCTACGTGCAGGATATAGACTTCCCATCGTCTCTTTGAGTGTGAGTTCCCGATGGAAAGAGTTTCTTGGGTGGAACACTACCTTGTCTGACGATATCTTGCTTGCGCAGCTCAAGCAAGGTGTCATTAAAGATGATCGCGCCGTCGTCGATGCCGTGCTTACCTACTTGAGAGATAACTTCCGAGTTGTCGCCGTTTCCGAGTTGCTGAAACAACTTCGATGCGTTCTCACTGATAAGAACATATTCGTTACTGCTTCAAAGGCATTTTTCTCTGGTTGCACCCTTCTCGACCCTTTCCTGGGAAATGTTGATACTGGGTTTGCAAAAAATCATGGAGGTTTTTTGGAGGCAATGGATGTCCGATACAAGCCAGGAGTCAAAGACATTCTTGACGTTCAAGCTCAAATTGAGCGATCAGGCAACCCTTACAAAGATTCCGACGTTGAAGTTCTGCTGGAAACGATCCAAATTGCCAGCGGATTTCCTAGAACGTCTTTGCGAGGCTTGAAAGTCTTGGATCAAGATGGTGTTCTCTGTCCAGTGGAGGATATAGCTTACGATGACGCAGCATTGTTATCTGATAGAATTGTCAACAAAGTCAGGTTCACTAATTCTCGAATCTCTAAGCAAACAGCAGAAAAGTTGTCTATTGAGCGAATTAGTGAGCGATTGAAGAAAGGAGAACTAGAACTGGCTGATGATGATGATGACGAGGAGGACTTCCAACAGTGTGAGGCTATTAGTACAAGCATCTCCACCACTCTGAGACGATATCCTATCACAAGTACATTCAAAGAGTATCTCGCGAATGCGGATGATGCCAAAGCTTCGGCAGTTCACTGGATGCTGGATCCCAGGCAACATCTAACTGATAATCTTCTTACGGAGGAAATGAGGGATCTTCAAGGACCGTCTCTTCTAGTCCATAATGATGCAGTATTTCGGGACATTGACTTCGACGGGTTCAAGGATGTCGGTCTTGGTAGCAAACGAGAAGACAAATCAGCTATCGGCATGTTTGGTCGAGGGAGCCAAACCATGTTTCACTTCACCGATAATCCATGTCTATTGTCTGGCGATTACTTGTTGATTCTGGACCCCTTGCAGAAATGTCTTCCTTTCAACAGTACTTGGCAAGCACGAAAGCCGGGTGTGAAGATATTGTTGTCTAAACTCAAGCAACTTCATCCAAATCAATTGGCTCCATTCCAAGGTCTATGGGGTTATGATGGTGGCTCCGATCATTATGATGGAACAATTTTTCGTTTCCCATTGAGGAAACACGCATCACCCCTAAGAGAAAATCAAGAGCCTCTAGGCATTGATTCAGTTCGTTTGTACTTGAATCAATATTTTGAAGAAGCTCGGATTTCTCTACTCTTTCTCAAAGCAGTGAAAATTGTCAATTTCAAAGGACCAGAGGCAAAAGAACTGTTTTGGTCAGTCAAGAAGAAAGATACGACATCTGCTTACACAGTTTGTACCGCCAAACAAGTGATCAGCCCAGACAAATTATGCGTTACCGAAGATAAATGGTGGGTTTATTCCAAGATCGAAGAGACACCTAGCACAAGGCCCGAATTTGAATACAGAGTTAAAAAGAATCTGGAATATGGCATTGCAGCACTGGTACAATCGGAAAACAAAAATGACGCGGATACTCAGAAAATACTCGCACCAAAGATATTCTGTACACTTCCGCTACCTGAAGCGTCGAATATTCCGGTCCATGTGCACGGTACATTTTGTCTTTCCGGAGATAGGAATACGCTTATTACTGGAGATGAAACACCCGAGTCAAAGTGGAATGCGTGGCTGTTGAAAGAACCATTGGCAGATGCTTACCTCATGTTTTTGGAAGGTCTGGCCCAAGAAATTGGCTCAGATGTATTCCGATTCTGGCCACACCGATCCCCCCTAAAAGAGAGCCGTTTGGAGTTGTTGTGCAAATCTTTCTGGGAGAAGCTTCCGAATAGTTCAGCCCGGCTGTTTCCTCGACGTATTGCAAGTCCCGATGCAACTAACATGACTATTTCTCAAACGGTCTTTGATTTTCTGCAGCCCAAGTTCTCCAAAGAAATTGCTCCAGTGCTGCAAGCTCTGGAACCAAATATTTCACCACATTTTCCTGCTCACATACATTTCGCTATGCAATCAATAGGTGTTGATAAGTCTGTAGGTCGTTCTGGTTTACGTGAACTCCTCAAGTCTAAGAGAGCGAGCGAATTGCTTCATAAAGCGATGGTCAATGACCCTCTCTTGATCGATAATGTTCTTTATGAAATTATTCCTGTCGGAGATGTTTCATCAGACGAGTTGGAACAATTAGATGGATGTAGATTGCTACCTCTCGCGGATGGAACATTGGGACAACTAACACGGGTACAGTCACCGATGCCTCCGAACACTCGATATTACTACGCCGTCACGAATTCAGAGCTGAAACTTTTTGACTTCGCCAAGAGCCTTCTTATATTGGAACACCAGAACAATTCATACGACCGCATTGGGAAAGTTTTGAAAATCAAAATCTTCAATGTCAAGAGATTAGCATTGTCCCATGTTCCCGAACTCCTGTCGACGAAATCTCAAGGATCTAGAGTTGTAAATGAGGATACTGATAAGTGGTTGAAATCCTTTTGGAAGTATTGGAATCAGGATTCCTCATCTGCTGCCGAAAACTTATCCACAGACCCGGAAAGCTTTCGCTCTCTGCCATTGTTCAAAGCCACCTGTAATGGCGTTTGGGGTTACTATACTATGTCTGAGTTAAGAAGCCTGCCATCTATCATTGATCCATCACAAATGTCGCATAAACAGCTATGTGTTTGTGTTCCTGGTCTTTATACTTTCAAACCAGATATTATGCCCAAGTCCCTTGCCGATGCTGAGAAGTCCCTCCTCGATCCAATGGCTTTCAGTAGATTCATCAAGGCTTTACGCATCCTGGCTCCAGACGAAGCCTCGATTGAACAATTATTCTCTCAATTGGTGGCTCGACAAGCTCTTGTGGAGTCGAATCGACAAGATCTTATCAAGGTAAATTCATTATTAGTAATTTTGTCAAAAATCCCCTTTGCTAACTGGAGTTATAGCTACTTCGAGAACTCGTCATTAAGCATGTAACGGCTGGTCACAAGTCTGCTCTCGACTATTTGATTCTGTTACCGATTTGGCCTGCTTACATACCTTCGAGCCCTAGCATGAAATACATCCCGGCATCAGGTGCAAAGTATACCAAGCAACCTCAGCTTTTGGCACCATGGAGTAGAAAGCTTCAAAATTTCATTGACTTCAAGTCCATACAGTGTTCAGGGGCTGAAGAATGCCTCGAGAGAATGGAAGTTGCCTCTATTGACTCTGAAAAGCTGATTCGACATTTCGATTCCCGGGATTTTCCATCCACTCTACAGCAGATAAGTAACGAGGACGTCTATATACAGTTCATTGGCACTTTAGCTGAAATTGTTTCCTCGGAGAAACAGGATTCCTCTTTAATCAAAAAGCTGTCTTCCTTGTCCATTGCTGCCGATACAGTGGGTAAAATGCACCAACCCAATGAGCTTTTCGATCACGATGATAAAATCTTTAAGGCTGCGTTTCAGGACTACGTCGGATACTTCCTCCACGATTGTGCAAAGGCAATGAGATATGACTCGCTGTGGTTCAAAATTGGTCTTCGTCGGCGAGGAAGTGATGGGTGCTTCCAAATCCACGACTACATGGAATGCCTGCGATCTCTGGGGGTTTTGATTCATAAATATGACTATGCCACACTAGTCGACAAGACCTCAGAGGTACACGACAGAATGAAGAAGGTTTTGTCACCACTGATCACTCCAAGTTCCGCCACGCATAAATTTGACCACCAGGGTTGGAGAGAAATTGCAGTAACGCCGGTTTTCTTGGTTCGAAAAGATAATACCCAGGAACCATCATATCGACAAGAGACCATGGACAGAGTCTCGGAATGCGACGCAGTAATTCCATTATTCAAAATTGTTCTCCACAAATATGCTGCCATTTGCTGGAGTAACACACCATTCGTGGTTCTTGAACCAACTACCGAAGTTTTGAACAGGGTGCCAAGACACGGAGAACCATTCATGATCGAAGTCTGGAAACACCTTGAGCACATGGTGGAGATATCGAAGAACATATTACGTGCAGACATTCCTGCCTTTCTATCAGATCTCTATGAAGTGTATGACTTTGTTCAAAATCATCTTGTGCACAGCAAGGACTACTTTAATTCATCTGCTCAAGGCTTAAAGCACGCCAATCTCTGGCTAAACCTCGATATTTCAGATCCGAATACCGTTCTCCTTGATGATTTGCAAAAATCATGGAAGCCGCTCGAACACCTACTGCTCATTAGCTCAACCGATGCACCACCCCTAGAGTGCATTCGGCTAAGTCTGAGCCCATACGAAAAGTTGCTGAGGGAACTTGGCTGCCAGTCGATTCGTCACCCCATTGTGGAACCCATCGTTTCTCAGCCAGCGCAACCACTTCTTAGCACTCTTCGCGCCTACCGAAAAGAAAAAAAGATGACAGATATTGTTTTCGTTGCTCAAAACATTCGCTTCCATGCACACAAAGTTATTATGGGATGTGCGTCTAGCTATTGTGCGACGATGTTTTCCGGTCGTTGGGCTGTTGGAGAAGAGATTTCATTGGACACCATGAGTGCTCATACCCTTGGTATCCTAATCGACGCGGCTTACGAGGCACCGATCGACTGGACAGAAATGACTGTTGACGCATCGCAGTCGTCCCAAGACGTGACCGCCAACGATGCCAACGATAAGAAACTCGATCTACTACTTGATCTGCACAAAGGTGCTGATTATTTCCTCATGCCCTCATTCGCAAACGATGTCGAGAACAAGATTATAGATCAATCAAAGTGGTTAATCAGATTAGATAATGTCAGCGAGTATCAGGCAATCGCGGCGGATTCAAACGCGCGAGTCTTTGAGGAACTTTGCGAGAAATTTGCAGAGGAAAATGAGGTCGCGTTGAGGGGATGGGAGAATGCTTTTGCTTCACAAACTACGGAGGGCACATGAGGAGTAGGTTTCAGGTATAACTAGAGGAAATCATGAACCGCGCAAATTTCATGTAGTTCAATGAATTGAAAAATTCTTGAATATGACAACCGTAATAGATTTGTATATTAAAAGAAAATTATATTCAAATAAAGTTAAATCGTGAGCTTTTTCTTTTTATACCTACCTTATGACTTTCGGTGAGCTTCTGAAATTCCCAGATTCTATTACATATAGATCACTCTCAATCTCACTCTCCAAAGCCCATAATCTAAAAATAAAAGCCAACCAGCTATCTACAAAACGAGAAAATTACCATACCATACCATAAACATCACATCACATCACACCGCACCGCACCAAACCAAACCATATTAATTAATTATTCAATTTCTTATTACACGCTCATGTGACGAGTGATACTATTATGTTATGCTGGCCACCCTGACTTCACTCCTTTTTCGTATACATCCTGTATCCATCTCTGACCTATCAATTATCAATGATCCTGCGATATCTCCACCATGTTTCTTTTTGCAAATGTGTGTTTGATATCCTTTGATTCCTCCGTTTCTTCTTCACTAACATAGCTCCATCTTCCATTCCCCGTTCCCCATGCGTGGTGTATGGTGACTTTTGGCCCTCGCATATAATAATACACAAGCACAAGCTCCACAGCTAATATCCTGATGCTTCTCCGAGTTCACATCTCCATTGCGTTCAACTTGCTCAACGGATACGGCTCAATGCCAGAGCCTAAATGAAATTTCCTCTACTTATTTCTTACTCCTAAAGAATCCCATCTTCTTTTTCTTCTCCTTCCCATCTTCACCTTTCTTCTTCTCTAACTTTCCAGAAGAATGCCCCGCTCCATCTCCCGCTCCATTCAAAGACATCTGCTGCATCCCAGCAGTCAACGGTCTACCATCATACCCTGGACTCTTCATCGGCGGTACAGGAGCTCCAGCTCCTGGGCCTCCGGGAGCATTTCCCGGTCCACCAGGCAAACCAAGTCCTGGTTGAGGTCTTGGTGTTGCCGCAGCAGGTGGAGCGGGAGGAGGATCATTAGCTATGAAAAGATAGGCCGGAGCTTTTGGTTTTGGTCTGTCGATTGGTAAATCCAATTGCTTCCTGCCGGCCGTCAAATCCCCAACTTGTTTCAGGAAAAGATTTGGATTAAGCATGTGAGAAGTGGCTAAAAATACATCCTTATTGCAATGTTTTGAAACTTCGTAGCAAGCCCTTGCTTCCGAATAGGTAGCTCCACCGGCCATGAAAACAATGATTCGTTGCATGTTATCTGGTGTGGTACTGCGCCCACGAGCCCATGTAGGCTTGGCACTACGAAGTGAGGCTTGTGATTGAAGTGCAGTTTCCTCAGATGGATCGGTGGGGGGTTTGGTGTAAGGGAAGATAGAGGGGTCGAGGGTTCCTTTGGTGATTTCTTCAAGACTACGTTGGAGATTGGTTTCATATCGAGAAAGAGCGAGCTCTTCGTTAATGACAGCCGGTATAGGTTTTGGTGGGAATAATGGAATTGATACAGCTTTGGTTTTCGAGTCTGTAAGCCTCTTTGTGATGTGTACTCCTAGTAATTCTAGGTTGAGAATTTCGTTCATTTCTGAGAGGGGAAGTCCTGCATGATGCAGAAGACGCTCTATATCTTCGGTGATCAATCCATCTCGGAATATGACGTAAAGTATAATAAGCCGTAGTCTTTCTTTGGGAGCAACAGCTGGATTATCTAATAGACGAATGACTTGTGCACCCATCTCCTTTGGTTTTCGAAAATCTTCGTCAAGTCCTGTGGCTAGTGTTTGTTCCGCCAACGCAATATCGGGAAGCTCGTGGTGTTGAAAGATGTTCATACATGCTTGTGCCATATTCAAATGTAACGAGTATGCTTCCTTCATCTCCTGAAATTGTGGTAATCCTGCTAACATATCCTTGATCTGATTAATGCTGACATTTTCCGCGTCTTGTTTGGCGAAATGGGGATTATCTGCGATAAACTTTTTGAAATCACTCATTAATTTTTCGATGGTTTTACTCATATGTTGGTGCCTGTTTTCCACCCATATCTTATCCTTCTCACCAATTTCCATTTCTTTCTGTTCCTCGTGTACAGTTCCCTCATTCAATATGGTCGTGTATGTAACTTTATCGTGGTCTTTGATTGGAAGGAGGTCGTGTGCCATGGCTTGATATGTAAATTCGTGTAGTAATGGTGCCAATGTGTCCATTGATCTGTCAGTTATGAGTAGAACACCTTGAGGTCGATTAGATGGCGGTGGGAAACTGGGATTATATTGTTGGTATGCATCAAGCTCCTCCTGAACAAAACGAGCTAAATGAGAACAGAGAACCGCTGCTTCATGTGTAGGGTTTTTAGGTCTGTAATATCGTATCTTGGGTGATTCCCCTAGGGAAACGCAGATTCCAGTAATCTATGTGTCAAGTCAGTCTCAAACCTGAAACTCATGCCAACCAACGAATCCTACCTTTTGCGCTAGAAGTTGCATATGGTCGCGGACCAGAGGTGCGCATGCTGGGTGAAATAAAATAGGAAAACTCCATGGATCTCTGAAGGTTATTAAATGCGACTCGCGGGGGTAGAAATCTATGGATAAAGTTTCCCAACCGCCTAATTGTTCTTGTGCTTGTCTGGAGGAATCGATACGCCGGCGCATCGTTGGATCGAGAAGGGCAACCCATACTAGGAATGATTTACGATATCGTCGACGTTCGAAGTCTGCCAACAAACAATCGACAACATGTGGTTCGGGTGATAGAAGGTATATGGCATCCATGCCAGGATTCATTTCCCTCCTACTTTCGAGAGTTTCCACATCTGCGGTGTTCTTAGTAGAAGCTTCTCAGCTCGCATAAGTTCAACATACTGGCAATATTCTCATTGAGAATGTCATCTTCTTTAAGGACACTAAACACTATCTTCTTGGTCTTCTCGTCGATAACCAGTACCTTCCACTACAATTGTTTCAGCATATATCCTCACGATCGCAGGTTGGGAAAACATACGTCGCCTCGAGTGATAGATTTTATGGTATCCAGTATAGCTATAATTCGTGTCAGTTTGTATACATTTCCTGACATTCGCAAAAGTCCAGCTTACCCTGGCGCTGTTCGTCAATGGCCGACACCCCCATGATGGGGCGGTGTGTGAGTGTTGGTGTAAACTTTTTCGAGGTATCGACGAGAAGCTTTTCAGTAGTGAAAATGGATTTATATTTATCTTTTAATCTTTTATAAGGAGTGAGTATGTTCAAAATGAGGTTATTTTGTTGATTCTTGAGGTTGTTTTGGATTGAAAGGGGAGTTTGGGAATCTTGGCGGGGTCATTGTTACTGACTGATGACTGATGACTGATGGGGCTTGTTTCGTGAGGCGGCCGCTTAGATGTAGATGTAGATGCGCTAATTCTGGATGTTTGATATAAATTCACAAATGTCTCAATATAATTATTACTCTCAATACCTACAACTACCAATCTTTTGCACCCCTTTTATTTTATGTACGAAGTATATGACTGATTAAGGTCAACTCTATGAAGTAAGTGCTCATAGAGTCATAGTAGAGTATTGCGAACCAAGTTCAAGCTCGCATATGGATCTTCAACATTAATGCAGGGCAGGTTATGCACAAGCTGTGTCAGGACCCATTCAGGAAACGATCAAGGGGAAACAATAATAATAGCAGCTCAGTGCTGCGAGTGTGCAAGTGTGCGAGTGTGCGAGTGTACATGATGCTTTACTTCCTGAATATTTTACGGTTCTAGCTCATTTAGAGCCAGGATTGGTGACAGCAGCATTTAGCTCGTCTTTCAACATAATATCATTATTTTCATCAAGAACACTAGCCCTTATGCGAGTGCTTTGGCAAGGAATAGATTTCGACTGCTTCCCTCGATTTATGGCCACTGTTGTTCGAATTACAGTCCGAAATTCAGCTATACCATCCCATTTGACTCTCCGATAGACCCGACAGTCCCATAGAATTATGAACACCCAACCCCTTATTGCGCATGGAACTTTACTATATAGGAGAATATCTCGCCTGTGACTCCATAACAGAGCCCCTCGACAGCAACTACGCGCAGTGAATGGCGTCAAGGAAGACGTAAAAGGGGGATGAAGAAATTCTGTCGATCGTCAAAAATTCCATGCGTACCATATTCAGCAGACCACAAGTCTTCACAAAACCTACTCAAAGGATACTACTTACTGGACTGATGTATTGGCACCACTTCCAGAATTTGTATTTCTCACTTTGATATCAACATGATAACTATTGCCACTCACATTTAGCTTCAAGATGGCGAGGAAGACCTCTTATCCCAGTACTTTCTAATCCTATCTCTTTACACTTCTAATAATGATTTCATCGTTTCGACATTCTATCTGACTAGGTGTCAAAGAACATATTTCGATTCTTCCAACATCGGCCAGCACTAATTGAGGTACTTCATCTAAACTTCCTTCTCAACATCACTTCCTCGAGACCAAAAATCACCACTCAGTATCAAAAAAACATCTCAAAAGATTCTCCCCTCGCAGCTTGTAACAAGAAAAGCTCAATACCTTGATTGAATTGAGTGATTTCAGAGAAGAAGAAGAATACACTGTTAGCGGTAGAATCAAGAACAAGTTGGGAAAGGTTTATACTTCGTGGTAACCTTAGAATGCATGCAATACATAAAATCCATCTCAAACCCACCATCACCTTAAGTACCATACTTCAAGCAACTCCCAGCAGACAACAACAACAACCCTAAAAATAACCCCCCAAAGTTCAAACCCCCCAGTAAACCCAATCCTAACCCTAACCCTTGGCATGTATCGAAGAAAAAGTCTAAAATCTCACCCATGCCACCCATCCACCCCACCGTCACACCAATCAATTTCAACAGCAAACATGATACTGTATTACGATTCTCATGCAAATTATTTATCTAAAGTCTCATCATCCATACTGAGGCATTGCTTTATATTTCAATCAAGGACTTGCAAGCAATTCCCAATTTACAAAAGTGCTATATTTCTTGACATAGTACTTCGTATACTTGCTTGTATATTCCCATGATTGTATGACGTAGGTAGGTACACCAAGAACGTAGGTTAATATTACACCTCAATCACATACATATTCACGAAAGGGTGAAAGGCAATCAAGGTGACAAACAGCACTCGGTGGTTTAACGTGTTTAATATTGTCAATTCACGTGAGAGTAAAAGCTCTCCACATCATATAGCTAGCTAGGGGGGATCTTGGTATCGAGCAATTCGCATGCGCACATGCTCCTCGCTATTGTAGACAAATCGCAACCATTCGCTCTGCTCGCTCACTGCCTTTCCCAACGCACAAACGCACCCAGCTCACAAATCCCTGTGCTGTTCCTCCGTTATTGCCCAGACGGGGCATTAAAAAAGTCAGATACTCACTCTACACGCATACTTTTACGATCACCGTTCGACGATCGTTCGATGGTAAACCTGAATATCCATCCATCTGTAGCGTTGCCAACCACAATAGATGCCTATGATTTATGAGAATTTTTACCCAAACAGGTGTGCATGGATTATTGGCGTCTAAAGGCACCTTGGGGAGGAGGTGGTCCACGAGCATCGAAAGGGAATGCTGGCATGCCGCCTTCCGCTGAGAATGGGGACATGACAGGTGGTAGGAAGCCTGGCGGTGGGCCATTGAAGTAAGCAGGGTTAAATGGCATATTTCGAGGGCCTGCTAGTGCCTCTGGAGGGGGAAAATTGTTCATGGAACCAGCCATTTGAAAACCTGGCGGAAGTATTTGTTGGGGCATTTGAATTGGTCGTGGTACGTTTCCAGCAAGACCTGGAGGAGCCGTTGGTCTAAATTGCTGCAGGGGAGGATGTTGAGAAGAAGGTTGTCCTGGCCAGCCTTGTTGTAATTGCTCGAGACCTGGAGGTGGTCGTGGAAGAATGTGTGTAGGTTGAGGTCTAGGGTTATCATGCTGAGGAGGGGGGCCATTTCGGTAGATAGATTCATCAAAAAATCCGGGCGGCCGACGCGGAGGATTGCCTCGCTCGCGCTGGGCTTGTAATTCTTGTTCTCGATCCAATTGTTGTTGATGTTGTAGTTGACGACTGGGCTGCTGTCTGGGAGGGTGACCAAGAATGATCTGCTCTGTTCTTTGGGGCTCTGGGGCAGCCTGCGCATCCCTCATGAGACTCATGAGAAATGCAGTTTGTTCAGATCGAGGCTGTTCAGGCCTGAAAGATGACTGACTGATAGCATGTTGACGCTGATTGACCAAATGGTGCAACATGTCTTCAGGCCGCACAGTTGGCTGACTACTTGACGATTCACGTTGAGCATTTAGATCGTGTAAGTTATGGGAATACGAGTGAGCATTGGACCTCATCTCATCATGTCGGTCTGGAAGATGTTGTAGTGAGGGATCGCGTCCTTCGAAAGGTGTGCCTGGTTGCTTTTCTTGTGGAATAGATTTCGACTGCATCACAGGATTCGCAGGGGGGGTTCCACTGGATTGTAGCATTGCAAGTATCATTGGCATTGCTTCCTTATCAGCTGGAGATTGGCCATTGTTGACCAAACCATCAAGTCTGTGAGACGTTGGTCTTGGTATCGCAGTCTGCGGTTCGGCTTTCCTAGAAGGCTCATCTTGATTAAAAAACTTATTGAACCTTGAGGTTTTTCCACCAGGTGTGGCCACGGCAGATTTGGTCATGGATTCTGTATTCGTCTCGAATTTTGAAGCAAGTCCAATGTCATTCTGTGGCGTAGCCCACAAACGAAAGAATTCATCTCCATTAGTACCTGTATCAAGTGGTGCTAGAGTAGATTTTTGCATGCCAGAGAAGGAAGGATTTTCATCAACTTTAGGCTGCGTAGTCTCTTCGACTACAGTTTTGCTAACAGCTGCCTTGTTCTTGCGTTGCATTGATTCTTTCCATTTCTCCAGATCCTCCGCTGTGTGCGATTCCTGGCTGTTACCCTGTGAAGGAGTTTGGCCAGTTTTGTCTTCTCCCAACCACTTTGGGGGGGTTTCCTTTTTGTCATGGTGATCTCCGTAACGTCGGTCACCTCTATCACCTCTATCACCCCGATTATCGGCATCCTTTGGCCGCCAAACTTTATGTCGACTATCAAACCTCTCGGCGTTCGTGTTCCGTTCTCGGGGCGCTGGTGGCTCATCATTATTTTCTCGAAACCATGTACGTTCTGTTCCTCCCCTACCATTTGCAGTCCTACGATTGCCATCTTGTTCATGATTCTTATCCTTGTCTCGGATGAAATTTTCGAACCCCCTGGGTCGTTCTTTAGAATCGCGCTCCTCTCGATCCTTGAATCGTTTTTCTTCTCGATTCCTCTCTCCACCCATACGCCCAGTGAAACGTTCAGCTCCTTCAGTACCGAAACTCTTTCGAGGTTTTACCTCCATCCAACCCTCAGGGTCGATACCATCACCAGGCTTAGGTCGCAGTGTCTCGCGTCGCGGACGATCATCGCTATCATCGATTTTGGAACGAAAGCTAAGTTTGCTTTGTGAATCGCTTTCGCGAAGAGCGGGTCGATCTGGGGAATCGACACCTTTGGTTGTATTACGTGCAGGGTTGGCAGACGAGAAAGTAGTTCTGGTGGGCACAAGTTGAATACTCTCAGGGTCTGTTCGCATATTAGTACTAAATCTCCCACTAAATAATTCATGATAGATTGTTGGCCAACATACTTGCATTGTTTCGTTGTCGTCGACCGGTATGTTCTAGGAGCGGGTTTGCATCACGATCTCTGGTTCTATCAGATATCCTGGTAGAGTTGTTTCGATTCGCATCAGGCGTTTGTCTGGAAATAGTTAACACAAGGAGTATCATAGCTAGAGTTTCTTGCAACAAACCCCATCCATTCTGCAGTAGATGGTAGGCCGGCAGGTTTCACAACCAATGGCGAATCTCGCAGAAATATCAATTCGTCCCTTGTATACGGACGACCTCCACCTGTATTAGGAGCCATTATATTATATTTTCCCGACCTCTTGCGAACTGCTATGAAGCTTAGATTGCATACGATTAGCAAACGATATTTTTGATTGTATCAAGAGTGCTTTGATCTCAAATGATTTTGTAAAATTTGTTAACTGTGAATGAGTCTGGGTCTTGGTCTGGGTCTGGATGTGTTTTTATGTTGTATATTGGAGGCTGTAGAGTCCTTAGTACGAGCAGGAAGTTTTTATAAACGAGCTCAGCGCAGCTACCTAGGTAGGCGCAAAGCTCTACGGTCGAGATTGTTGTAATTTTGTATATTATGAAAGGGATCTTGAGGTACGGGTAGGTAGTGGTCGCAGTATGTTTGTTTCGTAGGTCGAGGAGGGGTTTGAGATGAGGTTTCGGTGCTCTGATAAGTATGCGCAATAGATCTGCTTTAAATTCTTGTGCTATTTTATGGTTCTCCTTTTGGATGTAATAGGTTGACTGGTTTGAAGTTGAAGTTGGAATTAAAGTGTAAGATCGTTGGGTTGTTGGATCATTGGATCGTTCGCTCGTTTGTCTTGTCGCACTCGTTAGAAGTAAGTTGATGTTGATGCCACAAAGGCATGTTCCGTTCGCTTTGGCGTTTTCTTCAGCCTCGGTGAGGCGCAGTTCAGAATAAATGTTTGATATACTCGAATATAATTATTATAATCAAATCATTATAAATCATATAAATTATAATTATTATAATCAAATTATTATATATTTATTATATGAATAATCTCTTTGAGTTAATACATTGTTATAATTTCTGGCCATTTAAGTTATTAAAAAGACATATACAAAAGTTAATATTTATATTATTATTTCAAATATTAATATAATTCAATTATAAAATTTCGATATATAAGAATTAAAGTATTTCAAAACTATTTTATAAATCTTTATAATATTTTGATTGAAATTATAATAGTTATTATTGTTTTTATATAATATACAAAAAAAATTTAAATTTTTATTTTAAAACAAAATTATTTTTATATACTCATTCATATAATAAAAATCATAATAGAAGTTTATATAATATCTATTTGAATTTAATAAAAATTTATATAATAATTAATTTGCGTATACCTCTGTTAAGACCCACCTGAGCAGATATATACATATCATTATCACATCCACATCCACTGACCAAAACTAACCACACAAATACTACTACTACCATCATCATCATCTAAGAACAAACAACATGACTACAACCGCCGTCTCAGCACCCGGTAAAGTCTTTTTAGCAGGAGGTTATCTAGTGCTAGACCGTGAATACACCGCTTTGGTATTTGGTCTTAGTGCCCGGATTCACGTGTTGGTTGAAGATATTGATACAAGTTCGGGGGTCCAATTATCTGAGATTATTGTTAAGAGTCCTCAATTTAGGGAGGCAACTTGGAATTTTGGTTATCATTTGACTAGGGATGATGGGGGTATTGGGGTTACGCAGTTACAAGGGTATATATGATATGTTTCTTTGCTGGTTCAGACGCTTTCGTCTCGATTTCTATTACTGTCACGTGCGACTCTACATTCATTGCTATTTTGATCGAGTGTATCATTTTAAAGCTTTACTAATTCCATATATAGCTCTCCTTCCGCAACCGCATCACGAAATCCCTTCGTAGAAACAGCTCTCCTCTACGCCCTAACCTACATATCCAGTGTCCTCCCCAGCCCTACCATAAGACCAACCTCCATCACAATCCTCGCAGACAAAGACTACTACTCCAACCCATCCACCACCCCCATCGCCACAGACGCCCACCACCAATTTCTCGACTTCGCCGTCCGTCTCCAAGATGCCCATAAAACTGGTCTCGGCTCCTCCGCAGCCCTAGTAACTGCCTTCACCGGCGCAATCCTCTCTCACTATCTCCCCCCCACAAAATTCTCCCTCGAAACCAAAGAAGGTCAATCCCAACTCCACAATCTAGCCCAAGCAGCCCATTGTGCAGCACAGGGAAAAGTTGGCTCCGGTTTCGACATCGCAACAGCCGTCTACGGCACCTGTCTCTACCGACGCTTTTCTCCCTCCCTCCTCTCATCCCTCGGCGAACCCGGCACCCCTAGTTTCTCCACCCGCCTCAAGTCATCCGTCCAAAACACCTCTTCTCAAAAATGGGACGCCCAAATCGAGAAAGGAAAAGTTACCATCCCGAAAGGCTTTTCACTCGTCATGTGTGACGTAGATTGCGGCTCCCAAAGTTCCTCCATGGCGAAAAAGGTCCTCGAATGGCGAAAACGTGATCCCATCATTTCAAAACAATTATGGGATGAAATCCAAATTCGAAATGAAAAATTAGCTACCATTCTCTCCTCGGGCGATATATCCTCCGCCACTCAAGCATTTTCCTCCATCCGGGAGAAAATTAGGGAAATGGGTAAACTTTCAGATGTTCCCATTGAACCGGAAGAACAAACTAAACTCCTCGATGCGGTTACGGAAAATATAGATGGGGTGGTTGGTGGTGTTGTACCGGGTGCTGGTGGCTATGATGCGATTGTTATTTTGGTTAAAGATGATGAGGGAACTAAGCGGGAGATTGAACATTTCCTGGCGAAGTGGAGTAGGGAGCAAGGGAGTAATGTTAAGCTGTTGGGTGTTAAGGGGGAAATGGATGGGGCGAGACGGGAGGATGGAGCATTGTATGGAAGGCTTGTATAGGGGGGCTGGAAACCTGGAAGGAGGATTTGTTGATAGGTGGCTTGACAGATTGTCGAAATATAATGAAAGAGATTAATATGGAATTTTATATATAACATGAATTGCAAGTTTACAACCCTTTTCCATTTTGTAATTCCTATCAACATTTTTCTCATTTATTCGTTTATACATATAGATATTTATTCCCCTCCTCGTTTCAAATAGTATGTATATTTATATCTACTCCTCTAAACTTAAACCTAAACCCCTAACTCCTACTAAAAACGTATCCCCTTACTTTCAGCTTAAAACAAATGAACCAATTAAACTCCACAAACCCAGTATTCAAACATCATAAACCTCCTCCTCCTCCCCAGAAGAGAAGAATCCCGCGAAATCGGGTTCTATTTCGATATCCATATCCATCTCCACATCTTCTTGCTTCCGCTGTTGTTCAGCTCGTTCAACCTCTTCTCTATATAGTTTAAGTCGTTCAGCTTTTTCAACTTCTTTCTCATATAGTTCAATTCGTTCAACTTCTTCCTCGTCCAAGTCTTCCTCATCCAGTCGTTCTTCTTCACCTCGTTCACTTCGTTCAACCCGTCCTCCTAGTCCAAATACAGGACAAGAGTTAGAGGTTAGCGTGGCGTCAAGAATCCGAGGAGAAAGTGGAAGGATTTGGAAAGGTAAAGAATTATGAGATTGTGATTGAGATTGCGAGGCTTGTGAGGATGAGATTTGTGATAGTTGCGAGGAGCTAAACTGCGAGGAGAAAAATCCAGAAATATCGAGTTCTTGATAGGGTCCTGTGGGGTGAGAGGGGTAGAGGACGATATTGGGGGTTGGGTTCAATTCATTCGATTCATTGCTATGTTCCCCGAAGGTTATAGGATATGGGTTTTGGGGAGATGTATTGGGTGTTGGGATATTTCCTAAGGCTTGTGATTTTGTTGATGTGGCGTTACGACGATTGGGGAGTTGGTATTTGTCGTTTTGTTTTTTGTATGGTTTTTCGTATGGTTCTTCGTCCCCAGATATATCGAGTGTCTCGTTGTTTGTATTTGTACTTGTATCTGTCTTTATATTTGTACTCTGTTCTCCCATATCTACGCCTTGGTCTTGATCTCGAAACCTGAATAAAACCCTAGAGTTCGAACTCGTCTCGAGATTGGAGGGGAAAGAAGAGTGAGTGGTAGAGTAAGAGTGAGGATGAGAATCAGAAGACCAAATCAATTTCGAATTTGATATCCCAGAAGTAGAAACCCTCGCACCAAGCGACTCGGTTTCAGAATCAGAACCAGAATCAGAATCAAGTTCGAGAGGTTCATCCATAGCAATAAAAATATCATCTTCGAATTCGTCATCGACCTCGCTATTGACCTCAACCTCGACATCATTTGTACGATCACTTATAGAGCGCAACGGAAAGCAGTGCTGTTGGCTAATATAGTTATTTGTAGTTGGTTGAAGGTTGAGGTCGAGATCAAGGTCGAGAGGTTCATCCATAGCGATAAATATATCATTTTCGACCTCTTCATTGACCTCAACCTCGACGTGGTTTGTACGATTACTTATAAAGCGCAACGGAAGGCAGTGCTGTCGACTTAAAGCGTTATCTGTATTTGATTGAAGTTTGAAATCGGAGGATGTATGAGAGGTGGAGGTGGAATGGGAGGGTAAAGGGTTAAGCGAAGGAGCTGGTGGGGGAGCAAGGTTTGAGATTGTGATGGTGGAAAGGGGAGCGGGATTTTGAGTTGTCGTTTCGGTCTCGGTCTCAGAGTCTAGATCAAAGTCTAGAGGTTCATCCATGGCGATGATGTATGTACTTGTGAGTTCTTGAGTATTTATAAAGTGGGATGGAGGTTGAGGCTGAGGAGGAGGAGGAGGAGGATGAAGCGAAGGTGGAGGTGGAGGTGCAATTTTAGAGATATTGTTCGCTTTGAAATTGGAAAGATGAGCTGTATGAACATCTTCCGTCAACTGACTTTTCAACTCAGTACATGCTACTTCTCGGAGTCCATAGCCAACTTTTATAGATAACTCAAGAGATTCCAATGCCATTTCAACGCTGGCATCATGACCTTGCTGTGGTTGTGTTTCGTGTTCATCGAGAATAATGGATGGATAGTTTGAACATGTCTGTTCGAAATCATTTGGTGTTTTCTCAGGAGATTCATGTAAGAATTCGTCGTTTCGTTCTTCGCACATAGTAGTGTTGAATGTTATCTCTTCTTTCGTAATGGCGAATTGGTTTTGAGGTGTTGGTGGAGGTGAAACTGATATTCTGGATTTTTTTACTCGTGTCTCGCTTGAAGGGACTATTTGTTGGGGTGAGAGAGATCGTCTTCTTCCTTTTGGGATAGGTTGCTCGGGTTCTGAAGAGGCTTCTGGTTCCATTGCATGTTTGACGATGCATGTTAATAAATCTCTACCCTCCACCGTTGGGTCCTGGCCCCATGGTAACTGGTAACATTTCCAACTTTTCTCCGAGCGTTTCTTGTTCAAATCCTCAATGCATCTATCCACCCACTCTTTGCTCAAAGATGTAACGGCATACAAGGAGTACCATACATTACATCTTAACCCATCTTCCATGTATGTGAGATGATACTGATCCACGTCCATCATATTCCTATTCTGCTTTAAGGAAGCTAGAGTTCTCGTGAGGATGATAGGGACAATAAGATCGATATATCTATCAATCCCCCAATTAAACTTCTCAGCCAAAAAAGTTTGTAAACCCCTCTCATCAATCACCTCACTCCACATACTCTCCTCTAATTTCTCCAACCTCTCCACCGAAGAAATACACGGCGAGTCATAAAGTCCCACAATCCTCTTATTCGGAAAGTCCACTGGGACACTCACTCCAGCCCCCGAACCCATAAAATATTTCCGTAAATTGTTTCTCCAAGATGAAAGATCTCCCGACGTTTTCATCACTTCACAAAGTTCTCTTCCAAATCCCATCTCAACAGCTTTGCTTGCTTTTGCAACCCCACAGCCCATCAATCCTTTCCCGTAATCCCCTCCTCTCAACATGACAAAAAGAACCAAGCCTTCCCTATCAAACCCTGGATGTTTGGCTTGAATAGTACTTGCCCTATACACAACCACCCTATCCAAATCCTTCATACGACTTCTTCCCACCCCACCCCC
>NGKJ01000214.1:21359-31525 GCA_002162495.1 Myriosclerotinia curreyana | reverse complement strand
TAAATAAACTACTTAAATAAACTACTTAAATAAACTACTTAAATAAACTACTTAAATAAAATCAAAAAGTTATTTAGGGTTGAATTTATTAAAAATGTAAGTTATAAAAAAAATATTTTAAAATGAAAGATAAAAAAAATTCTTGATATAAAAATTAAAGGAAAATAAAAAAAATTAAAGTTTTTTATCAAATAAAAAGATTATTTTAATAATAAAAATATTTAATAAAAACTAAAAGATCTAGAAAATATAAAAGAATTTATAAAAAAAAATTTTAAAAAAAATTTGTTTATTATTAGTATATTAATAAAAAACTTTAAAGATTTTAAAAAGTTTGAAGAAAGTTAAAATTGAAAATTAATTAAGGTTTTAATAAATGATTATTAATATCCCAATATTTTAGAAAAAAAAACAATTCCTATAAAGAATAATTAGTTATTTATTTAAACTATAAAACCAAAATAATAAAAATATAATTAAAATAAAATAATATTAATAATTAATAAGATTTGTTATATAACAATTAATAAACTGAATAATAATAAAGCTTATAGCTTTATACATATTCATTATACTAATTAATAATAATAAAATAAATTTATTAGAAAAGTTGGATTAATAATAAATTGAAATAAACTTTATTTTTAATAAAATTAAAAATATAATAAAAATAAAAAATATAAAGATATATAAAAAATTACCCTACATTCCTAAAAAAAATTAAAATGAAATTAAGTTTTATTATTATTATTATTATTATAATAAAGTAAATATAATTTATATTTTATAAATCTATTATTATTTTTAATATTTTTTATTATTATTATTAATATAATAAAAAAATAAATAATGTAATAATAATAATAAACTTTAAAAAACTTAGAATAATTCTAAATAAAAACAATAAATTATTTAAAGTATAATTATATTAAATTTTTAATAATATCTAAATTTTATAAAAACTAATAATAGAATATTTAGATTTAAAAAGATTATAGAAAAAAACAGTTAATAAAATCAAGAAAGTATTTAAAAAGTAAGAAAAATAGGTTGAAATCATATTAATAAATATAATAATATATATCGCTATAATAAAAAAATTTAAAATAAATATTAAAAGTAATAGAAAAAAATTATCGAAATTTAATATTACCAATATAATAATTTAAAAAATAATATTAATTTAATTATTATATTTAGAATAGGTTATAACATATAAAGAATATATTAAATATATATAAAAATAAAGTAAGCTAATATTTAATATAATTTATAAAAAAGATTTTATAAAAAAAATCAAAATTATAGAATAATTATAATTAATTTATAATTGTATTAAAAAAAAACTAGGGATTCAAAAGAATTATTAATAAATAATAATAAAATGAATTGAGAAAAAAATAATGTTTATTTAAATAATAATATAAAAATAAAAAAACTATTATTATACAAATATAATAATATTATGAATTTAGGTGAAAATAATAATTAAGAGTATTTATTATAAATAACAAAAGCTAAAATAGATAAAAATAAAGTTGAAAAACAATTAAATGGAATTGAAAATATTGAAAATCGAATCCCAGAATTTTTAGATTATATATATATTAAGATTAATAGCAGGATTAATAAGGCTAATTAAGGAATAAGGGTAAGAGTAATAAGGAAAAGAGATAATAAAAATATAAAGTTTGATTAATATATTTTATATATAATAGATAAGTTAATAAACTAGGATATAAATAATTTAGTGAAAAAAATAAATAATCTATTAAGTTTAATATAAAAGTATATAGAATAAATTAAAAATAAGTTTTTACAAAAATTTTTGGTTATAAATTGAAATTCAATTATTAATTTTGGAAATAAACCAAAACTTTCGGAAAAGAATATTGAAAATATTATAATGAAATATAAGATACTAATCAAGGATTATTATTCAATTAAAAAAAAAAGAATAATCAAAAAAGCAGAAAAACTATTTATAAAAATAAATTTCGATTAAAGATTTAATTATCAAAAAATTAATGCTAATATATTTTTAAAAGTATATTTAAGCATTTTAAGTTTAAAAATAGGATTTGTAAATATATGATTTTAATACATATAGAATAATATTATTAAGTCAATTAGATATTTTATTTATATAAATTAGTTTTATATTGTTTTAATTAATTACAATACAAAATCAATTATAAACTACTATTTTACAAATTACAAAATAATAATTTAATTAGTTTAAATTAAATTATATACTTAATATATTTTATAATTTTTAATAATATAAAATTAAATAATAAATTATTATATAAATCTTATAGAAGAGATTTTTATATTATTAATATTAATATATATATATATATACAAATATACAAATTAAAACTAAATATTACGATAATAATTATAATGATTTTTAATATTTATAATAATTTAATTTATACCAACAAGATTAATGTAATAAATAAATCTTATTTAATTGGAAATATAATGATTTATAATATATATATATACAAAATATAAAAGATATTAAACCGGGAAAAAAACGCAACAAAATATATTTTTATAATAAAAACAAAATAAAAAATATAAATTAAAAAAGAAATTGTTACTATAATTATATCAAAATATCTCCTTAAAAAAACAAAACTAAAATATAAATAATGGGGGAATTAAACTTATTTTTTTTTTATATAAATATAAATATTAATTATTATATAAAGTATAGGAATTATTATTAAATATTTTAATAAATAAAGATTATTAGAGGTATTGATTATAAAGAAAAAGATAATGTTATAAAGTGAACACATAATGTCAAGTTTTACTAGTTAATTTAATCTATATAGGAAATGGATTTATTGATTTATTTTCTTTTTCCTTATCGAATACTATCTATTGCTTATTATATTTAAAGTATCTGATCCATTGTATACCCATGACACTAGATTAAGGAGTCGATGATATAAGCGAACATGAATATGAACATAAACGCAAACGCAAACGGATAGAGTTATTAGAATGATTTAATTATATATTGATTACAAGTTATTATTGTTTACTACCTACTTATCTATTTACTTATTTGCCTACTTACCTGCCTGCCTGCTTGCCTGCCTGCTTGCCTACCTACCTACTGGCAACAGTAACAGCAACAGCAACAGCAACAGCAACAGCAACAGCAACAGCAACAGCAACAGCAACAGCAACAGTAATACATGTATGCATGCATGCATGCGCAATAACAGAGTAGAGTAAAGTACAGTAGAGTAGAGTAGTAGAGTACTTCATAAAGAAAGCCCCAAAGAAAGCCATCTTCTTTCTTCAAACCCTTTCCTCCCCTCCCCTCCCCTCCCCTCCTTTAAACGCCCATTAACATATGCAGCATAAAAACGATGCATCGCTTGCTCGTACGGAAAAAAAAAGGTACGGTTGAGATACTGAAAGAATCTCGCTACGTGGAGTATCTTGTGTGTGAATTTTTTTCTTTTTCTTTTTCTCTTCTCCTACTCGTCATTATCATGCACGATGGCATTGCCTCTTTCATCTCATCTCATCTCATCTCATCAAACATTATATAATCCCCCTTTGCCATGCCTATCACTATCATAGGATATTTCATCCAACCCTCTCAACTCATCCTTGTCCCGTGCTCATCTGAACCCCCTCAACTCCTCATCTCACTCCAAAGATATGGAAAAATAACCACGCACGCCTTCCAAAAAACCTCCACACTCTGTTCCACCGCCCACGGCGCCTTCCAAACCCCTCTAAAACCACCCACAATCTCCCCCATCATAATCCAAATGGCCAATACCGCCACTGCAAAAAAGTGATATATTAATACCAGCGGCTGTCTAATAATACCCGCAAGTAATCCAGCAGGTCCCTCGATACAATTTCCTCCTTTACGGAAATAATGAAAACAGCCTTTTTGTAATGCTTTAAGTTGTGGATCATTAGCTGCGAAGAGTGCATAAAGTGCTTGAGCTAGAATGTTTATGATAGAGGAGAGAGATTTGCGACGCCAGTGAAATTCCTTCATTGCTTTTGTGATCGCGACTGTATCGTTTAGACTGGGTATTTTTTCGGGGGCGAGGAGAGAAGAGAGAAGGACTACGTCGTTAAATGCTACGGTCATTCCACCTCCAGTTAGGGGGTGACGCATATTCATTGCGTCGCCGAGGAGGAGAACACCTTTTTGGGTTTGCGTTGATGGGGGAAGCCAACTATTTGGCATGCTGCGAGGGATCTTTCCATCTTCGAGGGCTTTTAGGAAACAAGGTCGTACTTGAGGGGGTAGGATGGGGATAACGGTGTTGTGCATGTAGTTTCGTACGCCACCTGCGGAAGGGGATGCGGAGGGGATATTATCTGGGACGTCGATTAGAGCGCGGGTTTCGTGAGTACCGATTTGGTAGAGGAGAACTGGGGAGATGTCGGAGAGAACAACGATTCCGTGGTTGGGAGCTGGCATGGGACAATCGATTAATTCCAAGGCGTAGAATTTACTTTTGACGACGGGGGTTTTGTTGATGTATTGTTTGCGGAATTTGGAAGCGTATCCATCTGCTATTATAGTGAGTTGTCCAAAATAACAATCTGCTTCTTTTTCACCCGTAGATGGATTGGTGGTTCGTGAGTGGACGCCGAGGACTTGGGCATTGTCTCTTCCGCCGGTTATGGTATCTGTGACCTCTGTTTCGACGATTGTGATGTTGGATTGGCTGGCACATGCTTTGCGCAATTGTGATATAAATCTCCCATGATGAAAACTCCTTCCCTCCGGTCTCTGACTCTTCTCATTCTCCGAATCCTTAAATCCACCTTCTGCAGCCGCACCCGCATCCATGGGATAAGGGATCGAAACCGGGGTTCCATGATATATCACTTCATATCCCTTGACAATTACCGAATCGATATCTTCTAAACAGTGTGCGAGTCCTAATTTCTCAAGTGCCGATACGCCACCTGGTTGGAGTAATTCTCCTACTATGCGATCGGGTTCTTTGAGCCATCGTTCGAGGAGGAGAACGCTGCGTCCTTGTTGGGCCAGGGCATATGCTATAGCACATCCGAATACACCAGCTCCTACTACTACTACATCTGCTTCGTGATAGACTCGCCGTCTTTCTTCGTTGACGGATTGTAAGGTGTAAGGTGTTGACATTGTGATTTAGGAGAGAGGTGAGAGGTGGAGGTAGAGGTGGAGGTGGGAGAGAATCGAGAGAGATGTTGTAGGTGAGTTCGCAGATGGCTGTTATTGAAAGAGGAATGATTTCAATATGTCATATATCTTCTCTTCTGAGACGATGGAGAATCAATCAATAATGGAATCAACATATAACATAGCAATGAAGTCGGTAAGGGAAATCTCTAGGAGTCGGATCAATTAACGGAATTAACAATCAGCATTCAATCTACCTACAAATTATTATTGTCATATGAAAATCAAATTCTGGGTTCGGTTCCTTTTGTACTGGATGATGATGTGATTGGAGGAGATTTCCGTTGATAATAATGATTGAACCACTTAGGCTTGGCATCGGTGAAAAGTTTCTGCTATGAGCGAAAGTGGTATTATATAAATTATGTAAGCTTATGTAAGCCATGCAGAATTGAAAAAGGGGTATTTATTTTTTTTGGATGGACTTACTAAATTTCAGGTACGAGTACGAACTTCGAAGTTGATGGAATTAGGTAATAATAAGATCTCAGAAATATATCCCAAAAAATAAATAATAACCAATCATCTCATCTCATCTCATCTCATCACTTCATCACCTTCATCCTTCATCCATCTAAAAAGCATCTCCTTTACTTACTTATTACCTAATCAAGTACGTACAAGTTCCTTTACCGGAAGTTTTCCAATCCGATAACCAATTGTGGTTCGACAGTAAGTAGGTACCTACTCTCATAAAATAATCGGCCGCGCATCCTTTCGCTTCACCCAATCTAATCTTTTCCCCCTTACCCTTACCCTTACCCTTACCCCTACACATACACCTACTACATCTACTACTTCTTCAACAACCTCCTCTTCTTTTTTCTTCGTCTGGTTACAACTTCAATCAATAATCCAAATCCTCTCCTTTCCTCTCCTTTGCTATTTACCTGAGCAATGGATATCTTGTCGAATTCTACCATTTCGGCGGCTCCTGAAACCTTTTTAGGTATTTATGATGAGTTGAGTAAATATGATGTTCATCTCAACATATTTGAACGCCTTTGGGCGGTAAGTTATTGTGTCTGTGTTTATCATGCTCTTTAAACATATACTGATTTAAAGGAAATAGAGTTGGTATGCGTACATGCAAAATGATGTCCTTGCCACTGGTATCATGAGTTTCGTTATGCACGAAGTGTTTTATTTCGGACGAAGCCTTCCTTGGATTATTATCGATCAAATTCCTTATTTCAACAAATACAAGATTCAAGGGGTAAGACAAAGCAGCAACACAATTCAATTCTCTCTTCCGCCATTCAGCAATACCTACAGAATCAACACCAGCTAACTTTACTTTCTTCCTTAGAACAAAATACCTACCGCCGCAGAACAATGGACATGCACAAAACTTGTCCTCCTTTCCCACTTCACTGTCGAACTTCCTCAAATTTACCTCTTCCATCCAATGGCTAAATACTTCGGAATGGGCACTGATGTCCCTTTCCCATCTCTATGGACCATCGCCTATCAAGTCGCAATCTTCTTTATCCTTGAAGATACATGGCATTACTGGATGCACCGCGCCATGCACTACGGTTGGCTCTATAAGAAAATTCATAAAATTCATCATCAATACTCTGCCCCCTTTGGTCTCGCCGCCGAATATGCCTCTCCAATCGAAGTCATGGTTCTTGGACTTGGAACCGTCGGATCCCCCATTCTCTGGGTTATGCTCACTGGAAACTTACACATCTTGACAATGTACATCTGGATCGTATGCAGACTTTTCCAAGCCATTGATGCGCATAGTGGATATGAATTCCCATGGTCTTTACATCATTTCTTGCCTTTCTGGGCTGGCGCTGAACATCATGATGTGCATCATGAGAAATTTATTGGAAATTATGCGAGTAGTTTCAGATGGTGGGATTTTCTTTTGGACACTGAGAGTGGACCTGAGGCTGCTAAGAGGAGAAGAGAGAGAAAGATGGAAAAGGAGGCGAAGAAGGCTCAGTAAATTTCTTTGCTACTAGCTCGTCTACACTTATAGTGAAGATATCGATGGAGGTTGTACATATTGGGACGTCTCATGCATAGGCCAGTTTGAACTTGGGGAAGGCAAAATATATATGGAGATTGAGATTGTGGGGAACGTATGGAGGAACGGACAGATGGATAGATGACCATGAGAGATGAGAGATGAGTTTATAAACTTACATTATGGTAATAAGGGTATAGTAATTGGGGATTTGGGTGGCATTATGGAAACCTAATCGCTACTCAAACATATGCATAGATGCAGGCGTTTTGGGGGGGTTGTTTCTTCATCCTTCCTTTTTATAGACTAGTCATTACAACTATAATTAATCCATTTTCTTGTTCGATTTGATGGATTTGATTATGGGTGGATTTGACTTTGGGTGGATTTGACTTTGGGTGGATTTGACTTTAGGTGAATTTGATTGTGAAGATGAATGTGAAGGATGATGTGGTTATGATCTGATATTAATATTAATATCAATATTTTGTATTTCTATTAAAATTAAAATTAAAATCGTATCTATTCTCTTATACTATTGTACGGCTTTACGGCTTTACGGCTTTACTGTTATGTACTTATTATTATTTATATTCTTATTTATTTATGAGATGAGATGAGATGAGATGAGATGAAATGAGATGAAATAAGATAGTATTATACAATAATATTATTTGAATTCATTTGAATTCATTTTAATTCATTTTAATTCATTTTAATTCATTTTAATTCATTTTAATTCATTTTAATTTATTTTAATTCATTTTAATTCATTTTAATTTATTTATAATATAATTAAATAAAGCTAACTATTAAGTTTAAGCTTTAAATAAAGCAAATAGTTATCACTTAAATTATAAGTATATAGGTATAATAGGTAGTATACAAGAATGGAAAACCTTTTAAACGCCTGCTTGTTTGACTTCATAGTAATACATACATACCTCCAAATCCACCTTGCTTAACTCTTTGCCTCTCTGCCTCTTTGCCTTTTTGCCTCCTTGCCTATCTATTTTCTTCTTCTTCTTCATCATCTCCCTCATCTCCTTCATCATCATCATCCGAACTTTTGACTTGGTATAACGAGTTAGGATTTCTCGTATCTTCTTCTTCTGCATACATACCTACCTATTCATTAGAAATTCGCACTCGTATGACCAAACCGCTCACACAACCGTAAGTAACTAGGTACGCTAATTATAGAAATCCCTGTGTTCGTGTTACATATGTATGTATGATTTTTTCTCTTTCTTTTTCTCTTTCTCTTTCTCTTTTTTTTCTTCCTCTCCTAGTTTTGTTTTCTTTATGTACAACGAGAAATTCATGGATGTGACGAAGGAGGTTGTATTAATTGAGGTAGATGTCTTGAGTGAGGTAAGGAATTCCAAGAGAAGTTGAACTTGTGAGAATGCTTTGCAAATAGGTAGATGTAGGTGGGTAATGAAGTATTGTATGTAACCAAACCAAACCAAACCATGCGACACGACGCGCGAGAAAATATGCAGGTTCCCATCATCATCATCACAAGCTTCCATTAGCGCAAGAAATGACCCCTTCAATACAAGGAAGATCTCTAAATTCAATCCATCATCCACCTGCAAGTTTCCTCTCGAATCTGCATTGATCTATAGCTATTGACCAAGATTGATGGGGAAAAAAAGTGAAGAATGTTATCTCCGATGTGGCAATATCAAGGCAATATCAAGCCGATGATGAGATTAAACGGCGATGGGTGAAGCGTTGTATTTCCCCATCAATGTCCAGCGACTTTTCTTGTGTCGGAGTTGCGGTGCCATGGTGACGGGCGCGGGGTGGGGGTTGGGGTGTTGAAGTCGGCGTGTTTTCATCATTGGTGCTTCGCCGATTTTTCGCGTGGTGCTGGTGTGGAGGCGGGAGAAGAGATCGTGGTCTTCAAATATGACTGGTTTGGCTCGGAAGGAATGTGGAGGTTGCAGTCTTCGTGGGGGACGGGAGGTAGTTATGATTTCGAGATCGTCCTCGTCGGAGGAGGAGGATGATGATGAGGAGGAGGATGAGGATGAGGATGTTTTCCTACTGTTTCGGGAACTGGTAGCTGGGGATGCCGCTTTACAATCATGTCAGTATATTGTTTGATGTTGAGTGTTGGGATAGAGATTGTGAATTACCTTCACTTTGAACATGACTAGATAATGGACTTCTACCAATGGCAGAGTCGATTCCATAATTTGAGCGAGATATGGAGGGTTTGGTTCGGAGGGTTTGTGGTATTGATTGAATCTTCTCCGTCGAATATGATATATCACCCATGCGGTTATTCCATGTTGGATTGCAGCTGTCGTAACTAGTGCTGCAAGGTAGAGATGGAACTTGAATGCCAGAAGTGGATTCCGTTGTATTATTCATGGATGATATGGTGGAAAGAGTACTATGAGTACGACGGATAGTCATCTGACTTCTTCGTTTATGTTGCTCTCTAATTTTTGATCGATCTTCCATTTTCCATGATGAAGGTGCTCCAGAAAGTGCATCGACAGCAGCATGAGTTGGAACGTGTTTGTATGAAACTTTGGCAACTGCTTCCTCGGCTTGCTTTTGTTGATTTTCTTCGACAACGACATTTTCCTTATGTTGTTGAGCAGCCTTTTTGGAGCTCTTGATCTTTGAGAATATTGACATTTTTGGGTTGAGGGGGATGAGGTAAAAGGTTGAAGATGTAGTAAAGTGATATGAAGGTGAGATGAGGTAAAGGTTGAAGATGTAGTAATGTATTATGGTATGATAGTGAAGATGATATGAAGGGGAGATGAGGTGAGGTGAGATGAGACAAGAAGGTAAAAGTATTAATGTTATATCAACACTGACTACAAGTTCAAAAATAGAAACCCATTTGCAGAAGCCTTTAGAAGATATGCAAGTTACACTGACTGACTGACTGACTGACTGACTGACTGACTGACTGACTGACTGACTGACTGACTG
>NGKJ01000214.1:6170-21347 GCA_002162495.1 Myriosclerotinia curreyana | reverse complement strand
ACTGACTGACTGACTGACTGACTGACTGACTGACTGACTGACTGACTGACTGACTGACTGCACTGACATCTCAATAAGTTCCGACATTTTCTTTCCCTTCTCTTCCCTTTCCCCTTCCTCTTCTTTTCCCCTTTTCCTTTATCATGACTTTGATGATATCCTTCCTCTCAAAATCCTCACGCTGATCCACATGGGATTGGTGATACGAACTCATAATTATTGAAGTTGTACTACTTAACTATGTGTTCAAGTAGCGTGGTGAAGATGTTTCGCGCAGAGACAATCATGGCGTAGAATTTCTAGCGTGGAAGTGATTAAAGTAGAACGGGGTTTTACCCATGCATGCTGTACTAAATTTAGGAACGGGATCCAACAAATCCAGTAGTAAGTATATCTTATTCTCACCCGAAATGATCATAACAGGAAAGAACACCTTGATGACTCTTGGTAGAAAGCGGCGGTAAAGTATTGAAAGGAAAAACGACACGTTGATACTGTATACCTCGGTATGTAACTATTGAATCAAGATATCAAGATATTATGTAGTATGACATGAAGACAGGTAGTTGTGGAAAGAAGATGATAATTTTCTATTATATATGCCGACCAACTTTGGAGAATAGATTAATTAACTAGTTGTTAGTACCGGTAAAAGCAGGTAATGTACTTACTTACTTACTGCATGCTGTAAACCTGCATTGGCTATATTGGCGGTGTTTTTCTGTGATTTTACTGTATCACAATATCATGTCATACAAGATACAAGATAAAGTGAGGATTGATTGAAAAGTCCGATTATCGGCTGAATTACCTAGTAGGGTCCAGCTGAACTTTATGTAGATGCAAGAGATGTATTGAGATTTTGATAAAAGGGGGGGGAATAATAAACTTGATTTTATTTGACTTCAAAACAAAGATCATAGATATTCAAGATGCCGCAATCAAATCGGCAATTACTCTTGTAAGATCTTACCTGTCCTTGCCATCCTTTTCCTCGTGCTTAAGCATGCTGCCTACTTACATTGTGCTTACTCGGATACATCTGTATCATCCTAATCCCTTATTGAATACTTCCTAGGCAGACATGGTTTGCAAACTCACCGGATCATGCAAATATCTAATTATGCACGTCAGGTTCAAGTCGACCGCAAGGCCGCAATCATTTCACTCTCCTGTTTTCCCTTTCTCAGCTCATCGTCACTCCTTGTACCTAGCAACGCATCAAAGCTCAGTTCTTGGTTGCTATATATTGTATGCATCATTCGTGCATCGATATCAAACCCGTGAATGAATTGCATGATGCTCAGTATAAATTTTGCATGTAGCGCAATATCGTCGCCGATCAAGCTTACTCTGGATCTCTGATAGACGGATGTGAAGCACAGAACCTTGCTCTCGGCCTTTTATCACGTCGTATTCTTCTTGTAACGTTTTTTTTTGGATGAACATCTTTGATTCCATCTGCCTAGTACCTGGCCATCGTATCCGATACACAAAGCCAATGAAAAATTTGGTAGGATTGTGTAACTTCAATTTGTGAGCCTCCTCTTAGTACAGCCGTGCATATAAAACTTTTCTGCTATGCCTCGAATGTACGGGAACAATGACTCAGCGAGTAGATACTAGATCGATAGTAACAGGTGAAACACCCAAGTCAAAACTTTTCCCATATCCATCAGAATACTTGGTGCTCCTTAGTGACCCTGGGTAGCTCCGACACATGTCGGTGAGTACCATGTAAACAGATATCATCACCACATGAGTTTGGTAGCACTTACCACGGACACTACGGAAAATATGCGCAAATCCGAGTATTGATGGCGATGACTAGAAAGGACAGCCTTCTGAGACCTACCACGGCCACGCAAAATTCTTTACTAAAAGTCAGCAAGAGCGGTCGGACCATCCTAGGTAATATAAAAAAGCCCCGATGGACTGGGACCAACTGTGCGGGAGCTGAAATAGTTTCCTTCAGTCGGGATAATTAAGAAAATGGTGATTGCCATGTGGAACATAGTTCAAATCAATTTGCAAGTAATCAAAAGAGTCTCCGAGTACCGGATAAGGTGTTTGTTTGTTTACTCGAGAGTCGAAAGTCGAAAGTAAGTGCCGGATTTATATGGGACATGCATCCATCTTGATGAAACAGGAACTATTACAGCAGGTAATTTAGTATCAAAACATGCCTTTAAGAGATAACCAAACAAAGCTTACCGGTAAAGCTACTCGCCGCATGCTTTGAACCATTCAACGATGATTAAGATTGAGGCTGAATACTGAATCGCCGGTCACATCTAAACCCGGTTGCTGTATAGAATCTAAATTGATCTGTAATACCAGTATATATTGAATTGCGGGCAGAATAGATTAAAAACGATTTCTCGAGGTTCGGAAGTTTTGGATTAATCGGCGAATACCAAGGTTGTTGTGGTGGTTAATAAATGGGGAGGTTGAGTTCTGGCATTATTGTGTTCCCATGGAATTCCTGAATCGTGATGATCTGTATAAACCTGTGGCCTCCCGCAGCATGCACCTCATCAGCACTTTCTATGGCTGATGATATCCGTACGCATAACATACTGGTAAATCATGGGACGAGGTAGGACTGACTGTAAGAGTGTTTCCGATTATTGCTTGAAAATTTCCAATTCTAAATGCGTGGTGGCTAAATTGGTCACAGAATATAAAAAACGTGACAATTCAAGCTAACTAAGCGAATTTCCTAATTTCGCTTCTCAGCTAGACAAACTAACCTCTAACCTTACCTATGATCTACTATCCCGGTGGCGTTTTCCATAAAGTATTCCAATTCCAGCAACTGTCACCGAACTCCCCGTATTTACTAGTATTATCATTGCGATGTGATGTCTAACTAATCGTAGGCTAGAACATTGTTGTTGGAGAAAAGTCGTGTTTCAACATATTTCCCACTCTTTCAATTGCCATTTCCCCAAGGTTTCGCCCACTTTGAATGAGTCGCAGAACCGTTTCGATTTCGGCAACCCCGTCAACATTGAAAGGATGTGGGACGTGTAGCTTCTTTTCTCCAATCACTTTGACTACGGTTTGGAGAGTCTTTTTTGCCCAATGATTCATGAGCAATTCTTTCTTTCTTTAGACCCGGCGGTAGCATATACCTTTGCACCCAAAAGTCGAGCGACTTGGATCATAGTTTGTCCTGTTCCACCGGCACCTGCATGGTTTAAGATCGACTAACCGGCTTGGAGATCCGCAATATCTTGTAGAGCGTGTCACGCTGTCATGAAAATAACCGGGGGAGCACTGGCTTCAGCGAACAAGATTCCCTCTGGATCTTTGCTACAAACTTGGAAAATCCTCGGACATACGCTCGATATGTGTTCACAAACGCACAAAGAACATGGTCTCTAACTTTAAGCTCACATCCTTTCGCCACCCTTATCACAATCCCAGCGTATTTGATTCTAAAGCTTTGGTATTCATTTAACCCAAAGCTGTCAAATAATCTGGAAAATTGACACCAGTAGCTTGAACTTTAACTTCAATCCCACCAGAAGCTAGAGGTGTTACATACGCTGTATCCTCGATAAAGCGCAAAGAATCCAGCAACTCAGACGAGCCGATAATCAAATCTAAAGGAGGTCCTGACCCAGGTTCTTGAATTTGGCTGCTGTGTATCCTCCCTTCAACCCCATCATTGAGATAATTTGCCTGCACTACTCGTGGAATTTGTAAGAACACATCTCTTTCCACATATTCCGATTCAAACTCTTCAGCAGAGTCGTTTCAAATCATGTTTCGAAAGACAGTTAGTATCTCGGATGCTGACGTGGAGATTTTATGGTAAATATCATCTAGGCCAGGAGTTACTAAAACGAGTTCTGGGTATTGGCTTCGGGTTTCTCGTAAGAGACCATCCGTCAAATGGAATCTAGGATTACGAAAATCCGCTCCAGCAATAGTAACCCAAATGACACCCCGCGCGGTTGTCAAAATACGCGTGATTGAAGCCCATGCGGTCTCTGTACAGTCATATATCCCTGGCTCTTCAGAATCCACAAGAACTATTTGGAAAGTGTTCTTGAGACCCTGGGATTCAGAGATGTGGTCAAAGGATGTAATGTTATACTCTTTATCGGGCCCAGATGTTTCCAATTGGTTTGTTTCAAGAGACTGTGTGTGAATTCCATTCGAGGGTGGCAACAACGTCAGGCTTTCGGTGCTCCGTAATATGCCATGTACTTGACTAGGCGACAGAATTTCCGACAGATGGTCTTAACGTAGCGATTCATCACCGAACTAACGATTGCTAATCCAATAGCACCTCCCATCGCTCGAAATTGAGGGACAGCAGCCATCGCAACAACTGATGTTTTGTTAGCAAATTCCTCAATCTCACGGAAAGAACAGTCAAACATTTATCTCATTTCTCCAGCCAGAATCATAGACTCACTTCAATCTGCGCTATGCGCGGAGATAGTCCAAGATTCGGACTTGCAACAATTTCAATAGGAAGCAAATGATTGCCCACCCTGTGCCCATGACCCTGCCATGTCTCATTCTAGATCATCAGAAACATCTACCTATGTGTCATGGCATCTCCGGACTTCTCTTTTCCCACCCAAAACTTTAGATTTCTAGGAGAAGGTCCGGAATTTAGATGCGCAACATAATTCCTTTCAAATCACATAATCCAGATGATTGACCTGCCCGCACATTTTCCCCTTATATATTTCCGAGGAGGTGTACCTTGTCCGAATGCGGTATAGGTCTTACCGAGCGGACGTAGAAATGCGATATTTGACTGAGTTCCATTCCACCACTTGGTGAAGCGAAAAGAGGCGAAGGGTGAGATCTGAAGTGTGTGATGTAATAAGGTGAGGTAGTACTCGGTACGAATACATGTGGTGGATATATCTTCGAGAGGTTCGAGTAACCTAGTTAAATAAAGGCAAAATGCCACTTATTCAGCTTTAGAGCCCGGCCTCTTTGATACTACAAGTGAAAGATCGGAACACAGCTTGGCTCACATCTTCTTGCTTCGAGTCTGCAGGAAGGGAATGGATTGATATTCATCTCGAATATATCAAGAACTCATTGGCCAATGGCCACAGAACGCATGAAATTTGAGGCAAGTCAAAAGCATGGTTTTCGAAGGCTCGTCACTTGATCATGATGATTCTAAGAGACTAATCGCATACATGTTCAATACCTGCTAAAATGACTCCATCTGTGATGATATCTACAGAAGACTATGAGCAACCTGTTTGAGAGGGACTGTCATTTGTTGTGAATTTGAAAATAGCTTTAGCTCGAAATTGTTATGGTTATCAATGGCAAATGGTCAGTCAAAATATACTCTTTCAATAGAAACACACAAGTGAGGCTTCTAAGGGGAGAAGTATATCCAATAATTGACATTTGGTACTGTTGATACAATATATTTTCCAGTTCTGATTTTGGATTTGACACTTGATGAGGATGGGTAAGATTTACAATTCGGCTAAACTTCAACTAGCGCATCAGAGCCTTGTGACGCTCGGACCACTCTCAGTCATTTTAATCCGAACTTGTGGCCTTGTCGCGTCAACCTCAATTCTAGATCAACAAAACGTGAACCTCATTATTCAAAACCTTTTCATTCACTTCAAACTTCAAACTAAGTACGATAACTACGATAAGATAAATCTATCTCAAAAACAATCACCGAACTAATTAAAACCACTCACACCTTATCCGAACTATCACTACCATCCGCAAAAATGCCACCCTTCAAGGATGAGCATATCCTCATTATTGCGCCAGGCTCACAAACAACTCTGGCTCAACTAGGACTCCCCGAATCCTTCACTCCACCACAACGACGATTTCCGACTCGTATGTTTTTAGCTCCTGATGGAAACTCCTATGAACCATACAAAATTCGACCAAAGAAGAAAGATGCTACAGCTACATCAAATGGTGATATTGAGATGGGTGGAGTTAAAGAAAACAAGGTAGATGAGGAAGAATTAGAAGAGGTTCCCCAGGATGATGAGGGTGCAATTTGGCCATTGAAAGGTTTGTCTACATGCCCCCTGGAAAGTGTATATTTACTAATTGACTTTAGAGGGTCGAATCGAGAACCTCCCAGCTTTCTGCGCTTTCCTTCATCATATTCACAATCAATTGTCGCCAACTCTTCACACACCTGTTATGTTGATCGCACAACCTGCTTGGACTGCTAAGAATCATGAAGACCTCACTCAATTCATATTTGAAAAGTTCAGAACTCCTGCACTTTGTATCATGGATAGTGCATTGGCAACTTCGTATGCTTTTGGAATTGCAAACTCAACAGTCATTGATGTAGGATTCGAGAAGGTTGACATTACTGCTGTTACTGATTTTCAAATAACCGGCAGAGGAACCATACCTCAATCAGGAGGAGAGGCAATGACATTACGTTTGCAAGAGTTGCTCAAGTCGAAGAATTTCACAAGGGATATGGCGGAGCAATTAAAGAAGAGTCAAATTTGTGAGATCCTACCCCCGGGAACTCCTCTACCGGGTGGCGAAGAGAACGTAGAGGTAGTTAGTAATCCTGCTGTTGCGGTTTCCACTGTTGCCCTTTTGTCTGGACCAAATGTTCAAGGTATTGAAATTCCTCATGGACCTGGAAACAACACTGAGGTCGGTGAAGAAGATACTATTAATGGTGTCGAGGTTGCAGAGGAAGATGGTGTTTTAGACGTTGCCAGTATTGTCGCAAGTGGGAAAACGCAAGAATATCTTGCGAAGATTGAAAAGGAGAAAGCTGGAAAAGCTTCGAGAAAAGCGCAGAAAGACAAAGAGGCAGCCGAGGCAGCAGCAGCAAAGCCAGTGAGGCTACCAAATTCGAAGAGACCTCGCGCCACGTTCCATTACGAATCATCACTTCCTGAGCCAGATGCAAAACGCCAAAAAACACCCGAGCCAGTAGCCACAGTGAACCATGAAGGCGCACCATCTCCTCTTATCGATGCCACCAAGATGGCCGATTCACCCGCTGAAGTCCCCGCTGATGCTACAGCAAGCACCGATCCGGCCGTTACGGTAGATGGAGCTGTAGCTCGCGAGCAAGCAAAGACAGCACGTAGACAGAAAGCATGGGAAGATGAGCATCCAGATCGCATGAGACGAGATATCGAGATTGGTTTAGAACGATTCCAACCAGCAAGTGAGAGTTATATGGACACCATCGCGGATACTGTCTACAGAACAATCCTCTCCGTTGATGATATTTCCAAACGCCAAGAAGCTTGGGACTCTTTGATCATCTGTGGATCGGGATCAAAAGTCAGAGGCTTCAAGGATGCGCTTATTGCAACTCTCAATAATCGATATCTTATTTCACCCAGCTCCGCCACCATGTTCATGAGTGAACTCCCATCGAATCTAGCAACACCTTCTGGCACAGGTTCAATGACACCAAATGCTTCTTTCTCATCAACACCACATCCAGTACCCTCGGCCACTGCAGTAAATCCTTTGCTTCTTGCAGCGACTACTGCATCTAATCCTGCACTTAACCCTAACATGTCCATTGCTTCATTCAACGCCGTGGCAAATGCTCAGCATTCATCGCACTCACAGTCGCCTACTAGCATCAAGGCCGTCAGTCCTCCAGGATATTTCCCAGAATGGAAAACTTATGAAGAGGCTGTATTCCTAGGATCTCAGGTGGCTGCCAAGGTGATTTTCGTTGTAGACCAAGGATTATCAAAGGGATTTTTATCACGAGTTGATTTTAATGAAGAGGGACCAACTGCTATTCATCAGGTGTAAGTTATTATTTGCTTCGATCATGATATACAGACTATTTACTGATACTGGAATAGTGGACTTGTGTATTAAAAAGGGTTATGGAAAGGGCGTATGTGGTGTTGTATTTGGGATAATAACAGAGGACGATGATAAATTTTACAGACAAAAAGTATACCCATATTTTCATATAAGTCTGTATTCATATTGCCAGTAGTAAAATGAATATTTTTCTGCCACTATTCACTCTCTATAGGTATTATAACTTGAGGTTGCTTGTGAAGGAATTATTGATTATATTACAATTATTTTCTTGAAGTTTCTTTTCGCTTTCTTGGATTCAACTACAGAAAAGTTGTATCAAAAACCAAAAAACTCTTTGAATTGAACAAAATAATATTGGATCTATAGACAAATGGACACTGTCATGGCTGTTTCCAAAATTATCATAATTGCCTAATTCGGTCTCGATAAAAGCTTCAAGGGACTTTTTAATTGGACCATCTCCTTCTTTTTACTGCTAGTACCCGACAGTACAGTCTCCAAGTTTTCAAAATATTCAACAACATATTCACATATAAGGCGCGCTTAGGCAGATTGGAACTTTATTTAAGTCGCGAACAACTTCTGTTTTGATTTCCTTACAGATCACGGCTCTTGATTCTCAACAATAACGACAACAACAACAAACCCCTTCTTTCCTATTAATTAATAGAAATTTCCTTTCTATCTACTGATACTGGATCTTTGATTGTTATCAACTTGATCCTGTCAAACTCTTTACTTCTTTTCAATTGCGTTATTTGCGTGTGACCTCATTTCCCACTCTAAGATCAACTTTCGAACTTTCGAGCTTCCGCACAGCACGAATTTACTCAACTTTGCGAAGCAAAACTCAATCTCACTTCTACCTGGGAGACTTGTGTGAGTATTCTTGTGCCATCTCAAAATCTCTTGCTGAGGCGGTCACATTCGGTCTCAAGCAATCTATTCTCATCACTTGTATTCTCTGAGCTCTGCTAATAACTACATGCAGCGACCAGTTACATCACGATGCCTCGCTCAATATTTGGGCCGGCAGAGAAGGCTACGGCCAAGGCCACAAAATCGAAGCCACCAACTAAAAAGAAGAACACTGTCAAGGCCAATAAGAAAGCTCTCCAGCCAGAGGCAATTGAGTCTATCTCCACGAATCCTATTGATCGGATTTACAAGACCTTCACTTTGGAAAATGATGACTTCGAGGATGGCTTGTGGATGATGCGCAAACTTGGCAATGGCAAATATGAGGCTGTTAACCTCAGCACCGTTTCGCACGAGGACATTTCCTCGGTGGAAAATGAAGCAAGATTGACTTCCGTCCCGGAAAACCTCGAGATTTTCAAAGCCAGCCAGAATTCTTTGAATGCTGTTACAGAGAAGTTGGATAGAGCGGTCTTTACTGGAAGTATGTATTGGACTCTGCGTTGGCATGTACTTCACGCGGAAAGACTAACGGTTGTACTGCAGGTGGAAGAGTCTTTCGATTCAACAAGCTCCCTATCGAGTTGCGATACAAAATTTACGAGTTCGCACTGATCACATCTTCGGGTTCCGCATTATACCGCGCCCGTTCTACGGGTTACAACTCACTAACCGTCACCACTGGCCTCCTCGCAACTTCTCGCACTATCAACAAAGAATGCATGCAGTTCTTGTGGAAAAACACCTTTGCCCTGAATTCCTTCTCTTTAAAGGATCTCAAATCGTACAAAAAGATTTTGGCAGAGAATGCCCGCCATATTAAATGTAGCTGGACTGGCTATAGGCAACATGATTCAATTATCTTCTCAGCGATCCCCTCTTTTGCAAAGCTGGAGTCTTTGGAAATCGTGTTAACGTGGAGTTGTGTAGAAGACCGCAACATAATCCTTCGCCGTACCGTACCACAGTATCTGCATCAAGACGACGACAGCATCAGAAAGTTCACCAAGACCCTTGGGTTTGATAAACTCATCAGTCTCCGTGGCATCAAAAAGGTTATTGTATCGAGGCAACCGAATTTTGGCATTCATGCTCCCCAAGTGACAGAAGCCGAAATCAAGGTTTTTGAAAAGTTTTTGATAACCAAGTTGACAACACCAATACCGCCAATTTCACCACCTGTTGTAAGTTTAAATTTCATATAAGTCCGCTGATATTAGTTATCTCTCTAATTGAATTCAAAGGTCTTAACACCCCTATCTCCTGCTCCAACAAGAAAGTCGACCAGGATTCAGAAGCTCAAGGGTGTCAAACCAATCAAATATGTGCCAGATCCAGCTAGCGATGACGAGGAAGATTTGTGAAATGATGACGACAACGACAAGATTGACAGAAATATATGTGAGATAGGGACACGTTAAAGCGCGAGCATGGCTAGGAGTTTGCGTCTATATTATTTGGTATGGGGTTATGAGGGGTTTGATGCGGGCTGATATCTTCAGGAATTTTAATTCATCTTGTCGAATATGAAGTTATGGAGATTCTCTACAGTGGTCTACATTACTCAATATTGGCAAGAAAAAATGGTTTAGCAGAGGACGTCAAAATTACCAGGGAAGGGCAAGGAATATTGCAGTTTTCGAGGAAGGATTTCATATTTGGTTGTAATCAATAGCTGACAGGGCATTATTCACGTTGCTGATATCATCAATAAAAAGGGAAAATTACAAAAGAAAACTGTTGTATTCTTCACTACCTACTCAGGTACTAAGCCAGTAACAAACCCAGGTAAATAGTAGTTGGTAGGTATGTATAATAATTAAGCTATGGGCACAACGAGCTTGGCGTTAGCTGTTTGGTGTGGGGTAGGAAATTGAGCTTTGTAGGTCCGTGCACCATTAGCACAACAGCTTCAAGATCACTAGATTCAGCAATTCATTCATCCCACCTTTTTTTTTCCGACCGAAAGATATAGCGATGTCAGTTGATGGACAATCACCGCGAAGAGGCTCTACATCCTCTGCCAATACACCAATCCTTCCACCATTATCAGCATTTGCGCAAAAGCGGGCTCTAGAAGATGATCATCATCAACCTGCAGTATCGTCACCTCTCAACCCAGAATTCAAAGTTCAAAAGACTGGCGATGAAACTCCAGGTGGTATTCGTGAACGAGCTTCAAGGGCCAAAAAAGAATCGTTGAAGAAAAGGGAGTCGAAAGCTGGTTCACTTGCGCCAGAGGGAAGCGCCAGAGCTACCCCGGATCCAAAATTAAGCTCTTCGAATAAGAAGAAAGCCACAATCAATTGTATAACTCCTCTGCGATACAAGATACCTCCACCCAAACTGCCGGATTTTGAAGCTCCCCGCGGACCAACTCTCGTTCCTTCACATACTAAAGTCGCGCCGGATGGTACTAAAATTCAATTCCATGAGACGACTGATCAGTAGGTTCCCAGAAAATACTTTATATAAATGTGTGCTAATATCAATAGCGTATATAACAAGAAGAACTTTCGATATACTCGCAGCATAGCAGATCCGACTTTCCCTTCCATTCTCTATTATCGACAATCAGAAACGGAACCTTTTGGTGCTCGATTAAGTTTTGAAGATTCAGCGCCTCATATGATGATGGACGAAACAGCAAGACATATCACAACTGATAAGGGGTTTAGAATGGCAAAGGCTAATGTGGGAATAAGGGAAGGTCGTTGGTACTGGGAGTGCAAGATTACGAGTGGTGTGCCCAAGCCTAAAGCCGGAGAGCCTGCGCAAGAGTCACATGGACATGTTCGTATGGGATTTGCAAGAAGAGAAGCAGCTCAAGATGCACCAGTCGGGTTTGATGCATATAGTTATGGTATCCGGGATGTAGCTGGACAAAAAGTATGGATGTCTCGACCAAAGGATTTTTTCCCAGCAGGAGAATCGATACATGAAGGAGATGTTATTGGGCTAGAAATTAACCTACCTTCGGAAAAGCTACATCGAAAAGTCGTCGAAGGAAACTACAATCCAGCAGTTGATCTGACGGATGAAGATGATGGTGGAATGGAACGAGCAGATATGATACGAGATCGAGTACCTATTCGCTTTAAAACCCACCTCTACTTTGAGCAGATTGAATATTCTACGTGCAAAGAATTAGAAGAACTCATGAATCCATCACCAGTCATATCATCGACCGGGGGCGTCGCATCCACAAGTCAAGATCCCGGTCCAACTCACCCTATACCCGCTCTCCGTACTCTCCCGCACTCATCCATCAAAATTTACAAAAACGGAAAGTTAATCGGAACACCATTTACGAATCTCCTATCTTTTCTCCCACACGCCTCTAAACCACAACCTCAAGTCGGTGCCAGAGAAGGTCTAGATGATGGTATGCTTGGTTATTTTCCCGCCGTCTCAGTCTTCCGTGGCGGTGCAGCAGAGGTCAATTTCGGTCCTCAATGGTGGTATCCTCCGCCAGGCTCTAGCGCAGAAGAGGATGACGTTGATATGATTAATGAAGATGAATCTTCTTCTACCAAATTAAGAGCAGCAAGCGATCGATACGATGAACAAATTGTAGAAGATATCCTCTATGATATTATCGACGAAGTAGATTTCTGGATTAGGGATGGAGGGGATAGTGGAAAGGGGAAAAGGAGGGACTTACAGTTTGCGAATGGAGGGGCTGCTAATGGTGGGGGCCTTGGGGGAGGTGATATCGGTGGCGAGATCAAGGAGTTGGTACAGGATGATGAGTAATGTGATTGGAATTTAAGCGAACAGAACGGTATGTGTTCACTTTTTATGTGAAATGGGAAATCTTGATCCATGGATTAGATGGGGGTGTGGATACGGGCGGGCATGGGTGTAGATGGCGTTTGCTCTTTAATTGTATGTAATTTGAATGGGAATCTTGATTTTCTGGGCATATATTTCTTAAATGGTGGATGTGCGTTCATATAGCCGTCTGGTGTTGGAGGAGAGGCTACAAAGGAGTCGGGTGTAATGAGGAAGATAACATTACACAATATTGGTAAAACAACAATATAAGCTTCTCAGAAACGATCCCAAGAATTGTGACTCGTGGAGATTTGGATAGTTTGTTGATCTTGGGATTGATGTTTATTCTTCTTTTCTTTCGTTATACCGGTACTGAGTATCTGGAGTCTGGTTGTCTGTCTATCCACAAAGAAGGAAAATGGAAAGTATATTTTAAAGGTATGTTATAGGTATTATATTATCTTGGGTAGGTACCTACCTATTCAAATATAGATAAGTTCGAGATTTGAATCCGAATCAAATGATTGAGATCCAATTTTCCAAAAGAATATGGTATATTGGAACCCCTTCGGTTATCTGTTCTAACGGAAATGGAGGAGAATCCAGTATGTTTGAGAAATACCGTTTTCATAGAGAAAGACATTGCAGGGATTATTAATTAAGGTTAATTTAACCTTAATCCAATTCGATCCATTTTCCACTGTATAGGTTATCTTCAGCCTTACTTAGCTGAAAGTGGAAGTTCGCTACGGAATTATTAAGCATTAGGCTAAATAAGCCCTGCAATTATTAATGGCTTTCTCAATTTCACAAAGGAAAATTGGCAATTCCCCAGAAATTATATGTTCCATCAGCCCGGACATCGACTTCGAGAGTGGTTAGCTGAAGTTTGAAATGCTATTTTCCCACTAGTCTGCTGTATACGTATGCGTGTTTTGATACCGGTAAATACCGAGGTTGGATGTGGAAGTGAGCGGACCTATGGGATACGTGCTAGCTGGGTCGGATTTGTGGGAAAGTGCCTTGGATACTGTTGATCATCACTTAATCTAACGCTTTTCCAAACCCTGATAGATCGTAGTGGTGGGGTGCCATCGCAATATTAGTGATTACTCACTTTAACTTTGTGGCATATCCCGCATCTGTTAAAATAGGTTGGCGATGGTTTAATATGGTTGACACTTGAGAGGTCGGGCAGGAAAGGAAAGTCATCTAGATAGAATTAAGTTTCTGTAAAGGAGTGTGTTGTACAAGGTTGATTATCTTATTCAGGCCAAGCTACGACTCGAATTTGGGGATCAGCAATCGATCAGGAGAATAATCATAAAACCTGCCGGGGTAGCTTCAAGCTGCTTTGTGCTTGAGATTCCCTGTCTAATAAGATTGGTTCGTGCTCCAAGCATGAAGCTGGAAATATAATCATTGTGCAATCTTAACCTCATGCTTTTGTGACAATAATACAGTAATCTTATTCCAATTGTGAACCATAGCTTCAGATCATTGCGGCTGGATACATGAGGCGTTGTGAATATTGAAGACCTCATCCGAGTACGCAGAGCAATCGAAACTGAAGTAGTCAGGAACACCGGAATCAATACCTACAAGGCTGCGCTCAATCCTTAAAACTGGAACAGATACAGGTACTCGAGTACGACAATAGGCGCTGCCGCCAGAAACTACCGAACCTTAAGAGCAATGTTCTCCGTGCTTGTCCGTAACTGTTAAACTTTATAATTGACATTATTCCCCGCTGGAAATTCCTTGATCCGGGGGATCAGTGGGAACGAAAGAGGATCGTCAAAACCTAATGATCTACAACCACGTGCGTATTGCCCTTCACTTATCACAAAATTTAAACCTTTATCTTGGCGGCCCAACGCCACCGTCCTTTGGAAAATTGAGAAGGCTAAGCAGTGATTGTAAATTTAAGGTTATTTTGATATGCAATTAGACCCATTTTATGTAGGCTATCTTTAGCTTCACTTACTTACTCTCCCCCCCCTAAACAAAAGTTAAGTTTTTTGCCCTACTCCCAGCCCAATTTTTAACCTTTGTTTAGGGGGGGAGTAATGAGAGATATTAAGCATTTCGCTAAACAAACGAATCAGAACAGCTCCAAATCACCCTTGAACCCTAACCTTATATGAACCTTAAATCTACAATCCCTGCTTAGCCTTTCTCAATTTTCCAAAGTAATAACGGTACATCGATCCTTGTTTCGATGTTAAAGGCATTGTGAGTAGGAATCGTGAGTACCGGTACTATTGTACTCTGTAATGTTTGGAATGAGGAAAATATTAGCGAAGTCGTATTAGCGCACAGACTGTTAAGCGAAATACTAACCACAATTATAGTATCTCTACCTAGGTAGTTTAACTTGTTCAACTAAGCAGTAGGCATTTCTATAACGGGAAGCCTCCACTCGATTTTTTCCAAACTGGACCTTTGATTGAATAAAGACAGACAAAAGGGTCCACCTACCCATCCGCAAAGTCAACCCCCTCGATAGAAAGAGATCATATACCTACTTATGTGCTTAAAGTTATAAGAGATCACACATAAATGAGCTAAGCCTAATTGAGCGCGTTTTTCGCTTAGACCACGCCAATAATAGCGGATATCTGGCCGGGCCAAGCCCAGCACAGCCCTCTCTACTCTCTAATTGGCTTAAAATTA
>NGKJ01000213.1:953-31642 GCA_002162495.1 Myriosclerotinia curreyana | reverse complement strand
AATTTATACTTTTATTAATATTAAGAAATAAAATTCAGAATAGTTTTAAAAACTTTTTTTTAGGATTTTAAACTTAATATAAAACTGAATATCTTATTATTATATATTTCTTTAATTAGTAATAACTATAAATCTTTATTATAGTTATATAAAAAATCAAAAAGATTCTGTTAAATTTTAAAGAAAGATTATAAAAATAAATAATTATTTAAAGTATATAAAATAATTTGTTTTGTATATACAAAAGAATAATTAATATATTCTTTTTAAGTAATTTTAAATATCTTAATATTTTTTGCTATTTAGATTAAATACTTTAAAGTTTTTTTATTAAAATAATCAATATATTTATATTATATTTCACTTAAATTAATTTTAGGAATAAATATATTTTTAAATTAATAAAAAGATTTATTAATTTTATAAAATATAATAAAGTTTATTATTACAAAATTGCTTATAAAAATAAATATAGAAAAACTTAAATAAAAAAAAAAGTTTTGATTTTTAAGAAAACTAAATTGAATATATAAGTAAAATTAGCAATAACAATATTTTTGTATATATTGCCAATTCTAAAAATATTATTTAAATTATAAATCTAAATTCCCTTTTCTTTTAATTAAACTTTTGAAACAATATTAATATAAAAACCAAAAACAAACATTATATTAATTAATATTAAATCTTTTATATTAAATTTATAAACTTTATAAAGAATATTTTTAAAAGTATAAGTACTTTTATTAATAATTAGAATAATATTGGTATTAGCTTTAATTATATTAATAAATCGATTAAATAGTTTATATTTTTTTTTATTAAAAAAAGCAATATTATTAATTAAATATATAATATTATAATTATCTAAAAAAATTAAATTAAAAAGATAATATTTATTAAAAATATTAATTAAAAAAAATATACTTTTAAAATTGTTTATTTGATTATACTAAATATTAATTATATAAGTATTAATTCAATTAGGGAAAGTGGTTTTTAATAATAAAAAGAAAACTAAAGTTTTCTATTTTCAAAATAAAAGCTTTTTTTTGAGATCCTTGTATTTAGGATTATTAAGTTTATTAATAATTTATTATTTGTTAAAATTATTAATTATTCTTTTTAAGTTATTTTTGTAAATATTTATAAATGTAAATTCGATTATTTTATAATTTATTAATACTTATTTGTGAAATCAACCTTTATAATATAAGTAATATTTTGTTTTAAGAAATAATCCTAATAAATCCTTTTTGTTATTTAAATTTGAATTAAGTTTTAAATCTTTAAAGGTATTATAAATAGGATTGATTATTAAGTAGATATTTTAACCTTTATAGTTATATATTTTGTTTTAAAATAAGGTTTTTATAGAAACATTGTATTTATTAAAGGATATTATAGGTTTTCCTAATAATTAAGCTATTTGATATTTATTGATTTGTTGAAATAATTATTTTGAAAACTATTTTGCATTAATAGTTTTTAAAAAAGTAATAATAATATAAATATTAAAAACCTTTTTAAAATTAATAGCTTTTACTTTTAAATATATTAAGCATTATTCTATATACTATTTTATAGGATTATTATAATCAAAAAAAGCTTAATGAAGCATATTTTTGTATTTATTAAAAATAACTAATTATTAATCTTTTTTAAATAAAGCAAGTTTTTATTATAAATATTGAATAATACTACGAAATAATTTAATCTTTAATAATTAAATAAAAAGCTTTATTATATAAAAAGGATTAATAGTTTTATTAATTTAGATTATTACTTCTCTATATACCTTTTCTATTCTTTCGAATATTTGTAATTATATTTAATAATCATTATAAAAGTAAATGTATTTTATAGTAATATTAATATAACTAATAAATAAAGATCTATTTGGTTGTAAAAAACAATTAATTATATTTTTAATAAACCAATAATAATAAATGTTTATTTTAATATTATATTTTTTATTAAGCTTTTTATCTCTTTTTATAATAAAACTAAAAAGCAAAAAAGCAATAAATAATAATTCAAAAAGCTAATCGATTATAAAATTCTGATCAATTAAAATTTGTTTATTGTCTATATTAAAATCGTTTTAGATTTTGTTGATATAGTAAAGGCTTTAAAAAGCCAAAAACCAATTGATCTATTGAGTATTAGTTTCAAGTTTAATAAGCTTAAACAAAAATATAATTAATCTTATTAAAAGTTAATAGAAAAATTAATTAAAGTTTTAATAAAGATATTAATATTTTTTGATATAAAAAAGTAAAGCTTTAAAAATTAATTCTTATAAGTTTTTAAATACTAATATACAATATTTAAATACTAACTAGGCTTATAATTATTATACAAATTAAATCAATTATATAAAGTATAAAAAAAATAAATAAAAAAAAACTAAATTGCTTTAATATACTTTTAATCCATAAAATCCTATTGATTGTTATATATAAATTATTATAATAATTATTTCTTAATAGAGTATTCTATAGTATAATATTAAGAAGGTTTATAACGATTAAAATAAAATAATAGTACAGGATTTAAATGATTAGCATAAATAAGCCAGGAAACGCGAGAATTGCGGTAAACGCGGAGTAAAACATAGGATTTCCATGACAGGATTTACTTAAAAAGATTTATTTAAAAGGATTTACTTGAAAGGATTTATTTTGAAAGAATTAAAAAATTAAAAAGAAGTTGAAAAGTAAAAAAGAAAGAAAAAGAAAAAAGAAAAAAGTTGAAAAGTTAAAAAAAAAAATCAAAAAAAGATTAATTACTAAGTTTCTTAATATATTTTATTTTTCTAATAAAATTAATAAACTTTTAAACTTTAATCTCGTTACTTATTATAATATCTTATTAGTATATTTTAACTTTTAAAGCAGGATATTCCTGTTATTGTGGTTCTGTAAGGCCTGTACCAACTCAAACTAATAATCATCACCTCCGTCGGCACCAACCATGTCGATCTCCAATACTGTCGCGAAAACGGTATCCAGGTATCCAACATGCCAGGCACGAATACCGAGACGGTGGCGGAACACGCTATGGCGCTTTATTTTGCGGTGAAGAGGGATGTGGTGCAGATGCATGAGTGGACTATGAGGGGTGGGGAGTGGGGGAGGATGGGGACGGGAATTATGGGGATGAATACTTTTGGGGGAGGTGGGGCGAGGGGCTGTAGGAGCGAGGTTGTGGGGATTGTTGGGGGTGGAAAAATTGGTAGGGTTTTTTTTTGGCTTATTTGTTGTTTGTGGTATTTTTATGTATTTTGTGATGTGATGGATTAAGTTGAGGTTACGGAAGATGAAAAAAATAAAAAATGAAATGAGACAAAACTAACTGAAAGCAGGAATCGCAATATCGAATCTATGCAAAGCATTAGGAATGAAAGTGCTCATCGCGGAACGAAAATCCATTACTACAGATCAAACACGTGCGGACCGAACCCCCTTCATCGAAATCCTCACGAAATGTACTACCATCATTCTCACATGTCCTTTATCACCAGAAACGCAAAATCTAATATCCACCCCTGAACTGACACTTATGCGACGCGATGCCATTCTCATCAATGTTGCACGAGGAGGTGTAGTGAATGAGATGGATCTTGCGCGTGCATTGGATAGTGGAGAGATCTTGGGGGCTGCGACGGATGTATTTGAGAAGGAGCCGGTCGAGAGGGGGGAAAGTGGGTTGGTTAGGGCAGAAGGGGAAGAGAGGGTGAGGAATTTGATTGTGAGTCCGCATGTGGCGTGGTTTGGGAGGGATAGTCAGGAGAAGTGTGTTAAGGCTATTGGGGAGATTTTGGAGGGATTTGGGAGGGGGGTGAGGGTTAATTGTGTGGCTTGAGGAGGCAGGGTGGAGGGATATGTTGGAGGAATTAGTATCAAGTGTAGCGGGAAAATTATTGAATATTGAAGGAAGTAGTTGGGAAAATAAAAAGCTTATAAGCATCCTGTTATTCATAGACTTGTAGATCTTATATATAGACAAAAATGGGAATTCTATACCATCGATCTATATTGGTTTCGTGTCTCAACACCAAATACATCTAACCTGCCACCCCATCTACCACATTCTCAAATAACACTACCTTTAAGAAACCCCGCTCTCATATATTGAACCGGCCACTGAACATCCACGCCCAATCTATAAGCGACTCTAAAAACCCACTCCGGTTCTCTCATAAACTGTCTAGCAACCAACACCACATCCGCCCTTGCAATCTTCCCCTGTTCATCCTTAACATCGAATGTATCTCCCGCATTCGGATATGTAGTCGGCTTATCCTCCACGTGCGATTTCGCAGCTTCAGCTTCCGTAATCATACCCACACATCCAATTTTCAAATCCTTGATGCCTTCTTTATGCAATGCTGCTCGGATTTCGCCCGCGATGGCAACTTGATAGTTGGTGTGCATGCCGATCCTTTGAGTTGGTGAGTTACCTGCCGAACTGACATCCAGTAGATCGACACCAAGAGATGGTAGTAGCTTTGCCAAACGAATCGTATCGGGAACATCCCAACTTTCAACATCGTCCAACCACTCAGTAGCACTGATTCTAAGCAATAAAGGCATTCCTTCTGGAATAACACTCCTCACTACCTTAATCGTCTCAATCAATAACCTCGTCCTGTTTTCCCAACTTCCTCCATAATGATCCGTTCTCTTATTGGTAACCGGACTCAAAGATGAATGCAATAAATATCCATGAGCAGCATGAATCTCAATAACATCAATCCCCGCGTCTACAGCTCTTTTTGCAGAGTCTCGAAACCCATCAATCACATCCTGAATCTCCTCAAGCGACATCTCTCTCGGTTCCGCATATCCCTCTCCCCACTTCAACGCACTCATCCCCTTAACACCCTCCGGCCACCCCCCATCACTTTCTTCCGCAACCGCACTCTTTCCCCTCGGAGCCAACCACGATGGCAGCGTACTAGCCTTCCTCCCCGCATGCGCCAATTGAATTCCAATTTTCTGTCCTTGACTATGCGCAAAATCCGCGACTCTTTTAAATCCCGCTATCTGTGCATCTTCCCAAAGTCCTGCATCACCGGGGGAAATACGTCCTTCGGGACGTACAGCAGTAGCTTCAATGATGGTGAGAGAAGCTCCGCGATAAATAAAAGCTCCGAGATGCACGAGGTGGAAATCAGTGAGGTGTCCAGCATTGGCGCTGTACATGCACATGGGAGCTACCCAGATGCGATTTTGAAACGTGACATCGCGGATGGTGAGCGGAGAGAAAAGGGTGGGCGGATCTTTGCTCAGGGCGGTTCCCGCTGGAGGGTTTTGGGCGGGGGCTGTGTAGAGAGGCATTCTAAATTTTGAATTGGATTGGACAGGAGATACGGAGGGGGTTTGGGTTGATCAGATCTGAAAGTATAATTAAGGGAATTTTGGATTTTTTTATATAATGAGATTGGAGCAGTACCTTAATATTTTTTCCCGGGATCAGGAGAAGATGTATTTGTAATATTTTTGGGTGGGGGGTTCACGGTTGGTTGCATTGCGTGATGAATGTAGAAGGTTGAAGATACTCTAGCCATTAAGGTAAAATCATTGGACGGCGTATTAAATGCCGAGGTTAACTATACGGGTATTTGCTCTTGGTTATATTTATGCATTTGATGGAAACGCTGCAAATGACAACTTATAATTAAGAGTTCAGATTTCAATAGAGCGTGACAAAATTTATACCGGAAATTGGTTTCACTCCCGCCCGATCAGCCATTTGGCATTACGTGACAAGTTCATTTCTGGCATCAACAACAAGCGATTTCCTGCGTTAAATGAAGCAAATCTACGAAGTACTTCATTACTTCATATAGTATTTTGATCTAATTGGTATCAAATGATAATGTTAGTTTCTACGATTGACAGGCCCAGCGAACCCAAACAAATGCACTCACTCTCTTCAAGTTGGCAATTTGATTACAAAATAATACATCCATCCACTCACTCACTCATATCGAAAGCCGCTCCCAAAGACTCTCGATTAATATCCATAAAGTCTGCTTCAATTTATTCACCTCCTTACTTTTCTATCTTCTCTTTATTTTTGCTTATCCTCCTTTCCTCTGAAATTTTGACTTTCATCATTAGTTCCTCCTCCGCCCAATTCAAGCACCAGTTTACCCCTCTCCCTTTCTACTTTTTGCATCTCCTTTTCCGCCTTTCCATGTTTCTTAGCTTTATTATAGTTTATGGAGCAAGATGAGGCACATCAAATTTCATTTCATCACATTGGGCTTCAGTCCTTCAATAAATCTTTCCAGAAAATTAGCATCCATCCTTATCCTTGACTTTGTAACAGGAGCTACCTCATTAAACGCAGCAGTGTACACCTGAAAATTCATCTTCCATTGGTTCATATCGTGACGTGTAACCTTAATTTTTTCATCAGAGGAGAATCTTCAATCTTCAATCTAATTTTGAAAACCTCATCAACAATGAAAGAAAGTGCAGACAAACGACTTCTATGCAATCAATCAATCAATCAATCAGAACAAAAACAATCCCTCAAATCAAAGGAATAATCATAACTCGAAAGACATCACAAAGTAAAATGAAGCCCCTTTTCCCTACGGAACCACAATAACAGGAATATCCTGCTCTAGAAGCTAAAGTGTACTAGTGAGACATTATAATAAATAACGAGATTAAAGTTTAAGAGTTTATTGATCTTATTAGAAGAATAAAATATACTAAAAAACTTAATAATTAGTTTTTTTTTTGATTTTTCTTTTTAATTTTTTAACTTCTTTCTTTTTTCTTTTTCTTTCTTTTTCTTTTTTACTCTTCAACTTCTTTTTAACCTTTTAATTTTTTCAAAGTAAGTTCTTTTAAATAGGTAAGTTTTTTCAAAGTAAATCCTTTCAAGTAAGTTTCTTTGCTTTTTCTATTCGCTTATCCCCCCTTATTCCAACCTTTCAATCTTATAATAATATATCTTTAACTTTAATAATAATAATATGAGTGATATAAATGATATAAGTGATATAAGTGATATAAATGATATAAATAATATAAGTAATATATAAGCTTTTCAAAATCGGAAAATCTAAAAAAGTTTAAAATAAAGCTAAAAAACATATAAAACAAAAAACATTTTAAAAAGCATTTTAACTTAATTATTAAATTTAAACTTTATTTTAATACAATTTGTTATATTCTTGTTATATAATCTATTTTGTTCTCTAATATATAATCAAAAAATGTCAAAATTCCTGTTCTAAAAACAGATTATTCTTATTATTAGTATAGGGTAAGGATAACAGGATTTTCCTATTATCATAGTTCCGTAGGGTTTAAACAACAATTACTTTTCACTTACATACGTTTGTGCAAACCACCGTGACGGTTTTCAGGTATCATAAGCGAAAGAGATGAGTGGTTGGTTCCATCCATCTTGATTCGAACAACAAACTAAACTAAACTTATCCACATTCTAAGCTTTAGTCTTTGGTATCTAAAGGGTTAATGATATCGAAATCGGCTAATTATTTTAGTCCCTCAAAGACGTTTACTGATATAATACCCCTTCATCACAACCGACTGACCTGATATCTATTCTCAATAAAAGTTATAATCTTTACTTATTCCTCAACATCAACTAGTCTCTCGCTCGTTCTTGAATATTAATTTTGATTGAGAAGGTTAGTCAGTCCACTGTATATCTAAATAACATCGTATATCATATCAATTCTCTCTCCTCGACTTGTTGACCACCCCCATCCATCAATACCCATCACGAAACTCTAATGCGCAAATTTCCTGTACTCAAGAACCCCTTATTCCCCATCGCGCCTCTCCATCCTATACTAAGTACCCCAAAGATCAATCTCCCATCTATAATCTCCTGTTCCTTTTCTTTTTCCACCTCTCCTTTTCCGCTACTTTCTCCTTCATTTCCACCCCCCTCGTTTTCCTCATCACCTCCCGGATTCGTTTCTTCAACCAAAAAACAAACTTGGCGAATATCTCCCGGTGCCAAGACCGGCCTCTCTAATTCCGCTTCCCCTCCCCCATTCTCCTTATCCGAATCAGAAACCACAATCTCCCAATTTAGACTCGTAGCGTTGAATCCTTTGGTAGTTGCCAAATGAATAAGAGTCAAAGTAATGGGATTATCTTCTGTGGCGTTCTCTAGTTGAGCCTCTAATGCGTATCTTCTCTTCCGCTTTGTTTCTTTGGATGGAGAGGTTGAGGTGGTGGAGGCTGAGGAGGGGTCTGAAGAGGTAGGTTTGAGTGAAGGTAATGGACCAGTTTTGGTACGGACGATTAGACAGCCTTTACAGATGAATTGGTACAGTTTGCGGAATGTGCGGGTCCGAGGGGGTGAGGAGGGGGAAGATTCAGTATAGGTTACAGTGACGGCTAGGACGTGGGAGCCTTCTTCTTTGAGATCGAAGTGAAGGACTTTCTGGAGGAAGCTTTGAGAGGTGGTTTGTGTTTCTGGGGTTTCATTTTCTGATGTGGTAGAGGTTTGAGGGGTAGGGGAGGGGCCGGAAAGAGGAAGCGTGATAGGCGTTGGTGTAGAGGGAATCTTCATTTCGGCGCTCAGCGTTATATTTGATATGATCTTAGCGGTATTAGATGAACTCGCAACGTCCAGAGAGGTGTGGGCTTGGGCGGGTGTGGAAAGAGGAGGTGAGAGTTCGTTATTAGCGCAAAGAGTACAGCTAAACGTCTCCCCTACATATGCGGATCCGAAAGCTGGAGGTAGTGTGAGGAGAGGAGAGAGAATAAAGTTTGAAGGTGTAGGCGAGGGATATGAGAGGGAGGCTGATGGGGCCGGGAGAGTGAGGTTTGGAGGTGGTGAAGGGGATGGTATGGGAAGCGGATGTTGGATTGAGAGGGAGGGTCGGGAGAGTCTGCAGCGGAGCAATTAGTCTTTAATTTTACGAAAGCAAAAGGCACTGAATAATGTTTAAGAGACAATCGTAGCATACCTCAAAACCTTCAAACTAACAGAATGAGGTTCTTTAACCCCATCCAACGTCGATGTAGTCCGTTGATGCGACATCTTTAAGTTTGTATCCCTTTTCGCCTCTATGCTCTATATCTCTTAAACCAAGCTCAACTTAAAGCCAGTATCTCAGTCTCAAATTCGTATCGCCTGATATCTGCGTTGTAGTAAAATCCCGTTCTCAATTCCAAAGTTTCGAAGCTCAAACGATGCAAGGTCTAGAATCAAACAAGGCTGAACGTCCTAATAGACGTAACATTATTTCTGCCATCCCCACCGCTTTCTTATCGCGAGTCCCCTCCTTATCGGCCGCGGCTAAAGTTTCCTATGTAATTCCACATACCTACCATCTAAATTCAAGTATAAGGAAACACACTTTCCCCGATTAGGAATAAGGTTTTGAAAAAGTAAGTCCTAAACCTTTTAAAATCCAGAACTTTTTTCAACCTTCTCTTTACTATATTATTAAATTCAAAAATACTATATTAAATCAATTTAAATTAAATTAATATATATTTTGCAAATATAAATAATTCTAGATCTTATAATATAATCTATAAGTTTATTATATCTTAGATATCTTTAATTAATTCAAATACTAATAAATATAATTATTAACTCCGATTTCTATTTATATTATAATAAATTCAAACTTAATACAATTTATCAATTTATCTTTCAAATACTTATATCTCCTAATTGATTTATTAGAATATTATTATAAATAAAGATTAAAAAAAATACAATTTATTATAGGTAGATTATAAAGGCTTTTAAAACAAAAGTTTTTAATAATTTATTAAAAGTCAAGGCTATAATCAAATTTAAACCTATATTATATATACAATAGTAGAAGAATAAGGATAACTTTAATAAACTTGTAAAGTAACAAAAAGGTATTAGAATATAGTAGTTTAAAGCTTTTAAGTTTATTAAATACATTACAAAAAAGAATATAATATAAGAATTAATTAAACTTATAATAGAAAATAAAATATTTAATATAAAATTTAAAAAGATTTCGAAGAAAGAAATACTTTAATTTCAATATATTTAAACCTTAAAACTTTAAAATATATAAAATATCAAGATCTTTTATAAAAATAAATTATTAATTTAATTTACTTTTTTAAATCAAGGTTTTTTTATTAATAATCTATATATACTGTTCTCAATCTCGATTTAGCTTTATTATTTAATTACTCTAATAAAACCTATTTCTTTTTTAATCCCTTTATAATCTATTAATTTCATTTTTTATTATATTCCTAAGGATTATCTATTAAACTAAGAATCCATTATTTTACTTATTTATAATATATCTTTATAGTATTAGCATTTCTACTAAATTCAATTGATATAATTCTATATTTAATATTCCTAAATCTTTTTTTATAATAGTATTTTATAAATTAAATATTGCTTATTGAAATATATTTTTTTAAACCATTATATAAATTATATATTGAAAAAGTAGTTTGTTTAAAAAGGAAATATATTTTGTAAATCTTTTCAAGTTTAAAGAGATTATTTTTGATATTATTATTATTAGGATTATTTATATTAATAAAAGCTATTTAAAGTTAATTAGTTTATATTTATATATTAAAAGAAAAAAGAGTTTATTATATACACTACAAATACCTACTACCAAACAAATATTATTAAATAAGCGATTTTCAGCTTTTTCTATATTAGCTTTTGTAATAACTTAATCTTTTAAATAAATAAGATCTATAATATTGTTATTAATAAATTAATAGTTTTGATATTATTGATAATATTAAAATGAATAAATAAAATCGGAATAATTAAGCTTTGTTTATATATAAGCCTATTAAAATTATAGAATTTTTAATTATTTATAAAATATAAGGTTATTAAGCATTTATTAATTATATATATTAATATTTTGATATTAAACCTCAAAATATACTTAATTAGATATATTATTAATATATTAATTATATTAATAATATTAATATGAAAGATCTAAAATTGATATATATAATACTATTAATGAATAAGAACATACTATTAAAAATCTATACTAATTCATTTAATACAACTATATCATTTTTAATATCCTATACTTTTAAAATTCTAACTAATTCTGGCTTATTTTTCGATTTTTTTATAATAATTTCTTTATATCCAAATCTCTTTTATAGCTCAATTTTAATTATATAATTATAATCCTTATTAATATCTTTTTTTCTTAATACTTCTAATTTCTTTAAAAGCTTTGTATTTATAAAAATATAATAGATATACCCCTCAATTTTGTGATTTTTTATATTAAAATCATCAATATTAATCTTTAAAAAGTTCTTTATTTTAATCAAATAATCTATATTATTATCTACTAAAAAGCATATACCCAAATCTATAAAAGATTTCTTTACTATATTGATATAATAAAGATCAATAATAAGAATTCTTTATACTTCTACTACTATATAAATTACTATAACTCTTTTTTGTAATAAAAACTATTAAATAATTGGTTTCCTATACCTTTTCTTCTTTTCCTTTACATAGTTCTTTTAAACATTAAATAATAATATTTTGAATATCTTATTTATATATATATCCAAAAGTTAAAGGTATTTAATACATTCTAAAGGCATTATTAATACTATTGTAGAATTAGATTTAAAGAGATTTAGTATAGTATCTGTTTTATAGAACCTAGTATAATCTATTACCATAAATAATAGGTTTTAAAGGTTAAATTAAATCTTTAAGATCACCTTCTCCTTTACCCATTTTTCAATTAATACTGCATTATTATATACTATTTCATTGAACTTTACAATAACCCCCTCTTTATATAAATGCCCCTCCTTTTTCTTAATCAAACCCCTATCCCCTAAAGTTTTTCTATAAAATATAAGCTTTAGGGCAAGATATAACTTTTTATCTATAAATATATATATAATAAAAGTAGCCTAATGTTTATCATCATTATTAAAAGTAGTAAGAACCAATACTATCTTTGTTTCTTTGAAATTATAGGTTTTTATATTAATATATTCAAACAAAAAAAGGGTTTTATCCTAGTTTATTATTATATAAAAAGGGAATTGATTCGGAGTAGAAACTTAATATATATAAGATAGAAAATTAATAGTAATATTGATCTCTTTTTTAATGGTTTGGCTTATACGTAATAATTGATTTTGTCTATTAAAGTATAAGAAATTAAGAATATATTACTAGAATTCTTTAGATGTTTTTAATGCTTATATAATATATATTAGTATAATATATATATCAACTTATATATTAAATTAATACCTTTTTAATTATAGCTTTTAATATAATACTAGTATACTTTAAATACCTTTTAAATCATTTATTAGTTATCATGATTTTGCTTTTAAAATCAGGATAGAACTTTTTATGAAGTTTCTTATATATAGTCCTAAACCAATATTGTTATACTAAGCTTTTATTCTTTCTTCTCGCAATAAATAATATAATCATTTTGAACTTTAATTCAGGTATTTTAAAGAACTAATAATATTGCGTTTTCTTATTGTTCCTTTAATTTGTTATAATCAATCTACTCCTAAAAGCTTCACACTATTTTGTAATAGTATTCAAAAGGATCCTTACTTCTTTAATAAAAATGAAAAACTCGGATACCTATTAATATATAGGTTTATAATACTTTATTATCCGAGTATATTGATTTTTATAGAATACATATATATTATAGTAGTATTATATTACTTTAGTTTTTTACTTTTTTGTATATAATCAATAATAGCTAATTGGCTTTTTGATTAATTTATACTTCGATATAAGGATTTTAAATGTAAATAGGCATTAGCTAGGCTAAGTAAGGTTTTATACTGATTTTCGTACAATTTTGATATTTGGCTTTTTTTTATAATGATTTATAATAATATTATTTAAAACTACATATTTAAGTACTAATGAATCTATAATATATATATATAATAATAATAATTGATTTAATAATGATTTATTGAAAGTATTTGGAATTCTACAATTAATATCCTATTCCAAAGCTCTGATATTGGACTATTCTATATTAAGTTTAGTATTTTAGGGCTAAGCGAAACCTTATTCCCAATCGGGGAAAGTGTGTTTCCTTATACTTGAATTTAGACGGTATCTCTCGCTTTTTTTTTATAGATTTCCAGTCCAAAGTCACAAAATACAAGTCTCCGATTTCACTATTTTCATCAAACCCCCCCAAACCATAATCAACATGGGCGACGCCGGCTCTCTCTCTCAAGAGAGTCCCCAAGAGACCCTCCAAGAAACTCCTCAAGGAATCTCTTTAGCCCGTTCCAGCGGATTAACTTTAATTCTCAACACACCTAAAGGTACAATATAGTACAGTACCCATCCACCCATACAACCCTCACCTCGCATAACCACCCACCCACCCATCACACCAAAAGCCACTCAACCTCCCACCACCAACAACATACCACTAACCCCCCACTCCAACAGGCCGAGGAGTATTTGCCTCTCAAGACATCCCCGCGCGTACCCTTCTGGAAGTATGTCCCGTGTTAGTTTTGGATCCCGGCGAGAACGAGCTGCATGTTAAAAAGACGGAACTGTATCATTATACTTAGTGGGTATCCCTTTCCTTCGCCTTCTCCTTGTGCCGCTGGAAGGTATGAAAATAGATCGTTGATTGATCGGGAAAATGTGCTTGCATTGGATCATCCTAAAGTCGGTGAATATGTCCTTTTTTCATACATTCTGGCGGCATGGTTATCTAGATGTGGGTGAATAGATTTTGCTGATGTGGAGGCATTTTAGTAATTGGCCTTATACACCCAAGGAGGGCGGCCAAAGCCCCCGAGAGGGCGTAAATGGAGTTTCGAAACCTCCGACGACGACTCAAGCCGTAATTCTTGGGCTGGGTAGTATGTTTAATCACTCAACATTATATCAAAATGTGGGATGGAAAAGAGATGTTGAACATCTACTTATGACTTATACTGCACTAAGGGATATCAAAAAAGGCGAGGAGTTGTGTATCTCATATGGATCACGGTTGACATTCAAAGACACCGAAGCAGAAGCACTGAACGAAGTTGAAGATGAGAATGAGATATTAAGTAGAATTGAATTGATTGATTGACCATGCCTTTTCCATTCTGATGCATGATGCTACCTATGTCATTGAGAATGTACCTGAATCCTTGTAAGTACAAGAGAGAAGTATCCATAATTTTTGGCGATGAATATCTGGAGCAATATCAAATGCCATTAAGACGATAATTGAGAAAAGAGCGTTCACATTCCGGGTGGGGGTGGAACGGCGCTGTAACCATTGCTTCCTGTTCCTGGTGGTGCACCTGATGGTGGAGGTGGAGCCTAAAGTTCCAAGGTTAGTTTCTCTCAAATATGATTAGACTGCCCCTCTTCGCTCAATAGGGCAGTCTTGCAAACCTAGCTTCTAGAAAGAACTGGGTTAGGAAGACGTAAAGTGAGAAATGTTATACATACCGAGCCGCCAGGGGGTGGTGGTGGAGCCTCGCTTGGAGGTGGAGGGGGGCCTGAGCCAGGAGCACCTTGTTGCTGTTGTTGATATTGAGCCATGGCCGCCATATACTGCTGATAATATTGAACATATGCCTCATACCCACCATAAGCAGCATAAGGATCAGCACCCGTACCATAGTGTTGTTGAGCATATTGAGCAGTATAGTCGATAGGGGTTGAAGGGCTACCCGCATTGGGAGTGTTAGGAGCTGTTGATTTGTTATAGTTATTGTTATTGTTATTATAACCGCCATATGAGTTAGATCTGTCCGGAGCACGATCACCGTAGCCACGCTCACCATTGTAACCAGTGGTGTGGCCGCCGAAACCACGTTGATGAGGTGGACGAGCCTTGAATTCTTCGTATTGCTCTCGGACATTCTTAAGAAGATCCTCGCAGAGCTCTTTGGCTTTCTGTACCTCATTTGGATCCGGGCCACTAGAAAATTATCAACGGGTGCCCTAGGCAATACCAACTTCAAAACTTACGCCACGTGAAGATACATATCCTCATCACTCTCTTGGCCGGTACCATGCTCCATGAAACCAGAACCACGTCCCTTGATTTGAACACGACATCTAGTTTCCTGTTGAATATGCTTTACGTAAGCTCCGCCATGGCCAACAACTTGAGCACGAAGGTTAAAGCCTGGAATTGGTTCAAAGTCAATGGCAATCTTCTCCTCGGGCCATTTACGCTGTTTAATTTGTCAGAAATCAAGTTTACTTTGACTAGAAAAGAAAACCTACTCTTCCAAACTCATCTCTCTCAACTTGTTCGGGCTCGCGTCTACGGAATCGACGTTCGTCAACTAAGTTGGGGAGTTCCTGCTTCATTAGTTCTTCGATTTTTTGAACCGCTTGCTCGAGGCCTCGTTTCGTTTGGCTCGTAACGTGGAGATAAAGTGGGGGATTCTAGGGTATATTTATCAGCTCTATTTTCAAAGTAATAAAAGGCGACGAATCGACTCACAGCAGCCGTAGCCATGCTTTTATCCGGGTAATAATTTCCACGCGTGGTGACATCTTTAAAAGTCAATATCAAAATCTCTATAACAAATGGTGAGTTGTAGGTATAGCGTACCAGCGCCGGTTTCTTCCTTGATCTAGATGTCACGCAGCGGAGGTCAGCAGATGCCAAAAGGGTATATGTGTACGATGCTATTCGCGCTTCAGGTAAGCTTGAAAGTCCCTACACACAAGAATAATTTTACTTTGAAAGGGGGAGGGGAGAATATAGAGAGATGATTCACGGCTAGACCTAGGAAGAAAGCCTGATGTATCAGTGGAGCATAACACAAGGAGTATTTACCATCTTTTGAGTAGAACCTTTGGTCAGTGTGTATCGGTTTCGCAAATCGTTGACTTCGATATCTTTGATATAATCGCCATCTGCGATGTACATCTCACCATTGATATTGCTTGCGCTATTACCTGCTCCAGCTCCTGGAGATGCCGACTTCCCGACTGGACTTTCTGCTGAGCGAATAGGTGGCACATCGGCATGTTGAATACCTTTCTTGGCTTGGATTTGCGCATTAATTTTCGCAGCAGCGGCAGCTATAGAAGATTGAATTAGCATCGATGTATCATATTAAAGGTACTAGGTAGTTCCAAGATGTGTACGTACCTGCGGCAGCGGCTGGATCTGCACCTGCACCTCCTTTCTTTGCGGACTCGGGAGCCGGGCTGCGAGAAGGGCGTCGTCCAAGAGGGGATCTGCTTCTTCTTGAATTTACCTTTCTCGCAGGTGGTGATCGTGAACGTCTATCAAATCTGGAAGTCCTCTTTGGCTCAGGTTCTTTTTGATCGAAGCGCGACCGCTTTGCTGTGCGACGCTCAGTATCATCCATATTGTTGAATTGGTTGAAGTGTCGTTCAGGTTGATATGATATGATAGGTATCAAATGATATGATGTGAAATATGATAATAATAAAAAACCTTGGACCGTCAGATTGTAAATGTTACAATAATCAATTCGAGGTTACCTAATAATTCATAAATCTAATAAATTTATGAGGCTCAAGTTTTTTTTGGGTGTTGTTCATTAGGTAGGTATTCTTGGACAAGGATTTGGTGAAGCCCAAGACAGGACAAGGGACCCCAAATATCCCGGGGTTAACGTACAAATATCGGTAAATTGCCAATTGCCGTACGGAGTTAATAATATTGCGGTATCGGTGCTTGAAATCACTCTGCAGCTAGCTAGACCGTCACTTTCTTTTGAGTCAACCAAAAAAATATCCTTCTCAATTTTTTGAGATAGGAAAAAACAATTAATCATTATAAGTAATTTCTTGGGAGGTATTATTGGATAGTTTCAATTAATTCAATAATATGTCTTCACGCAAAGCAATTCTCTCACTCTCTGTAGTGAGGGCAGCTATCCCCAAACGAAGCAGCTCCATCATCCCTCGACAAGTTCAACGATCTCAATCCTCTTCTACTTCAGCTCTAGAATACAAAGCTCTCCACCGTCGCATCTCACCTCTCCCTACTTCCGATGCCCCTCCATCCTGGTCCGCTCAAGCAGCCGTTTCCAACATCCTCTACGAAACCCCCGCCCCCTCCGTCACCCCCGCCAAACGCCACGTCCTCAATTGTCTCGTGCAAAACGAACCGGGTGTCCTCTCCCGCGTCTCCGGTATTCTCGCTGCTCGAGGCTTCAACATCGACTCCTTGGTGGTTTGCTCTACCGAGGTCGAGGATCTGTCCCGCATGACAATCGTTTTGTCTGGTCAAGACGGGGTGGTTGAGCAAGCTCGTCGTCAATTGGAAGATTTGGTGCCGGTTTGGGCTGTCCTCGATTATACCACTTCACCCCTCGTACAGAGAGAATTACTCCTTGCGAAAATCAATCTTCTCGGTCCAGAATATTTTGAGGAATTATTGGCGCATCACAGAGAAATTACTGCTAGTGACCCCGAGGCTTTGGAAGGTCAAGATGACTGGGCTACAAAGAGATTGGCAGAATTGAAGGATAGCGATGACTTCCACCCCATAAAATTGGCCCAAAGTCAAGCTTTGAGACATAAGCATGAGCACTTGAAGTCTATCACGTACTTTACACATCAATTTGGTGGAAAGGTCTTAGATATTAGCACACACAGCTGTATCGTTGAGGTGTAAGTTTAATATCTAGTGCAGTTTAAATGGAGGATTGTGCTAATGAGGCGACCTATAGCTCTGCCAAACCAACCAGAATCGATTCGTTCATGAAGCTAATTGCTCCTTTCGGAATTCTCGAGTCTGCAAGAACAGGTCTTATGGCTCTTCCTCGATCTCCACTATTTGGTCCTAACGAACAGGATAACTTAGTGAAGGACGCCGAAGAAATTGTTGATGCAAGCACTTTACCGCCAGGATAGATATGATAATATGTGGTTAAATGGATATGGAGTTGGCGTCACAAATCACCTAAAATAATGGAGGATAAGATTTATTTCTGCATGCAATTATGTGTATTATTTGTACAACAATCTCGAAATAATGAAGTTTCCAAACGCCAACCCAAAATGCGCCTATTGACCGTAGCCTTTGCCATCCCGCCCCCAATCTATGCTGTGTTTCATACAATCTTGAGCATTTCGGTCTATAATCTAACATGGGCACCGATTCCTGAGCCAAAATACCAGATGGTCTCTGTCCATTGACCCAGCCTGATGCCGATTGTGCCTTTCGCATCTAGTTTCAAAGTGCCACCTAACGCTCTCTCCACTGCTTCAAATCCGACTGAATCAACTGACCAATCAACGGGTAATCTGGGCGATTCGCTTGAACCAGGGGGTACTGCAAAAGGGTAATCGTAAATAATCTTTCCAACTGGTTCGGTATGATTATAAATTGCTTGAGCATCGATAGAGTCAATATAGATTGTGTTGTGTTGTAGAGGTGAAAGTAGTGTAAACTGTGCTGTTGATGAGAAGAGATGAAAAGTCGCATCGTCAATGAAGTGTTGTTTTCCATCATCGGAATCTTTATCTTTGCCAGATCCAGGCGTCGATAATCGAGGTGTCGGCATCGTCACGGCAAATTTTCCAAGTGCCCTTCCTAGTCGTGGTTGGTATGGGATAGAGCCTTCGTGAGTTTCGAAAGTAAGGGTGGTATTGAAACCGGAAACATATTGCGAGATCAATTCCCGTCCAATCTTATGTCCCTCATCACCACCGAATTTTACAGGATCCCAGGTAGCTTCTATAAAAATGTTTGTGTTATTGCCTCGAGACACATCTAAGTCGCGCACGGTAGCGTCCCCGATGATGGAGCCGTTATTCAAGATATGGATGTTGATGTAAGGAATATGAGCCGTGTATTCAGTTGGATTAGTGAAGTTGATATTCGCTTGTAGATTGATCGATGTCTGGCCTGTGTTGGCTACTTTCAAACCGCCGACCTTGAGGTTGAGTTTTTGGAAATCACCGCCCGGAGAGATCGCTGCAATTCCGTCAGCTTCAGTGCAGTCGCGCTGAAATAGATAGGCTCCTAACGCTTTAAAGGTACAACTCCTTCCGCCGGTAAATCTTTAATAATGAAATGACCTAGCACAGTAGATATCTCAACTTCAACTAAAGCCTTAATCTTAAGACTGACAGCTTTGCCCCCAAGATAATAGTCTGCTACAAGATCGCCAAAAACATCCTCGTCTGTGATTTCTAGAGGCGCATTCTTGATATGTGATTCAATCTTTAAAGAAGCATCGCCTCCATCACTCATTCGTTTCGATTGAGCTGACTGCCATTTGCGTAAGTTGAGTACTCCTAGCTTATCTCCTTTGTAAAATACATCGGCTGTTGCACGGACTTTGGAAACATCGAGACTGAAATTCATCTCCTTGGGCAAAGCAGCCAAAACCATTATGTCACCAGAGATTCTTGGATTTGATTCTGGTGTTCCAGGCTCCGCAAAAGGCCCAGGTAAGGTGAAATCTGTATTGGTGAGAGAGAAGTTCTTGATTAGTTTATCAAATGTGTGGCCAGGGAATGGCACTGGTACTGTGACACTTGATATAATTTGAGTGATCCAGTCAGGAGTCTCTGGGGATGGTGCGTTTGAACCTCGAACAAATATAGTAGTATCGTTGCCATGAATATAATCACTGAGAAGTAAATCCAGAGGTGACGAGTGTGAGTTGGGGCAAGTTTGCAAAAGACTTTTGGGTAAATCCCGAACGATACCTGCCACATCAAGTGAAACATCCGAATATGGTTCGATCATGATATTACCAGTAGTGGCGTCAGCAAGCTGAATATATGGTTCGTCGGCTGCGCAATTCGAAACTAGGATGTCGAAGCCCAATGGGGGGATACTTAACCTGATCGGATAGCTATTGACCAGAGATAGCGAAACTTCAGCAGCCATCCCACGACGACCATCCGTGGAGAGAGGCACTTCCTTAAAGTTGAGACGAGTTATGTTATATTTTGGAATGGCTGGGATGTCATTTCCTATGGGTGGGTTAGCAACAAGTTTTCGAAGTAATAAATTACATTTAGAGAGATCGAGGAAGTGGTGCCTGCGCTAGCGGCCAATATTCTGGATACACCTATCAAACTATAGATCATGAGTGTATTCCCCGAAAGCCAACCACTAATTTCCTTCAACCGATACTTTTTTCCCCGAAATACAGCGCTGCAAAAGAACGATAGAGAGATTGACCTTCAAAATTCATCGACTCGGATATACTTTGAGATCCAAGCGATAGTAACCCTGATTTCAACGTAACATCGGCCTTGCCTAATACCCGTAACTGTCCCAGTCGACCCTCTAACCAGTCATTGGCAACTTGTCTCAGCCCATCAACACTTCCTGGTTTAAGATCGGTAAGGAAATCGATTGGTGTAATAACGCCGTTTCGAATGTTGACCACCACCTTGGGCACAGCAGCCGTCCCGATGAGAAGATTGTCATATTCTGGAAGATAGACCTCGACGTTTGATTCCTTGCTTTCCACCTCCTTGGCAACCCATGTACCGAATCTTCCAATATTTCGAACAGCATTGTTCTTAACTCTTGACGCATCCATCTTAAAGTTTGCTTGTATTCGAGCTCTCACTCCATCGGCGGTGAAGCTATCTATCGATAAATTCGTAGGCTCGATAACAAGAGATTCCTTGGCATATTTCTCAACAATTGCAGGTCCGAAGAATGCACATATCAAGATAGCGATACCAGCCAGAAACAAAGCGGCGATAGCCACGATAGTTGGCCATCGAAGTCCTTCATTGGCAGACTTTCCGGAGTCTCGATCATGAATAGAACGAAGGGATTCTGCAGCAGGTGATACAATTCGATCATTCTCTTCTTCGGGCTCTTCGCCATCGTATCGAGGAGTATCATCCGAGTGCGCTAATAAGGGTGAAGATTCGTGTGAGTCGCCAGAATGATGAGAATCAGCTGAAAGTCGAGAACGCTTCGACGATGGTCGTTGCTCTGCGCTGGGCAGTAGTGGAGACCCCGCATTATTGTCCGACATGATGGAGATAAAGATTATTATCACTCGACGCACAGCGCGAGGATGAATATATTAATATCAAACACAATACTACTAATCAACTATGTAAAAACCATAAAAGGAATGTTTGAGGTAGGTAGGGAGGTATAAAAACTGGGTGAGCGTTGTAAGTTTAAAGGTTCCAAGGCAAGTAAGCAAAGCAAAGCAGAACCCGCCACACCGTAAACGCTAAACCACCTTTATGACATTTGATTGGGCCAACGTATTTATTGATGCATATATGCATATATTTATGGATTTCGTACCTGGATATTATGGATTTTGGTTCCAAAAGTCTTGCAGATGTCTCAGAATCATGTCTCATGTCTTATCCACCACTGACAGAGTACAAGTACAGCATCATTTCATCCCAACTTCCCAAGGTTTAGTTAGGTACGCCATGTCATTAGTCATTACAGTATTCTAAATCTTCTCATACTACTGACAAACAAGAACATGACACGCGGTTCCTCCTCTTACTTTGCCTGGACAACGTGATGTGATCGACAAAGTGATTGGATCAACAGCCTCGTCAGCCTCATCAACTTATGCCCAAGGTCGTGTGTCTGGAAGATACGGTATCAACAAGTGTATGATCATTACAGGATCTTTCAAGGCCAAGATTAGCTCTCATTTGTAGTTCTGCTGTTGGTCAAAATTTCAAGGATATAAGGATATATCAAAACTGTGGGCATGTAAGTGCACAAGTCCTCAGTAATGGACAGCCATGAGGATCTATGAGGATATACTCTTTTAGCTTGGCATCCAAGAGAACATCTGACTACATACGGCAAATCAGTACAATTGTCAAGTTACACAAATATAATTAACGATACAATTACTCAATACCAAGAGCATCTATGAATGCTGTTCAAAGTTTACTTTTCCTAGTATGACTGTCCGGCGTCTTTACCTTAATCAATGAATCCCAAGTGGTGAAAAAATATCTGGAGGCACTGCAGCTTCATCATGATACTCTTCAATAACTATTAAGAGCAGTCATAAGTTCAGTGTATCGTTGACTTTGTTTTGGGCTCTGCTACAATTGAATTATAGACCTCTTCAAAATCTAGAATATTACTGCACCTCAAAACGATGGCATTGTCCCTTGTGAGCTTACTCTCCTTATTTTGCTACAGCCTCCTATATTTATACATTTTGTTATCTGTGGTGCGGTCTCTACATTAGTCATTCATTCCCGTTGAAGACTCATTAACTCTCAACTTTGTGCAATTGTGACTCGCAGTATCAATAATCATTGACTCTTCGGAACACACTTGGTTTACCACAAGCTTATTTAAACAGCCAGTTCTTTCTATTCCTCAGTTCCTTCTTCTTCCTTCTCAAACCGAAGCACTCTCCAAATCCACAAAATCAGCACAGTAAAACACCAACAGAGAATCAAGTCTTACTTTATTGTGCCTACAAAAGATCCTTCACCACATTATTTCTTCTCTTCTAGGATACCTATCGCGAACTCTGTTTCTCATCTCACATTCGCAGCAGGCTTTGAGTTGATGACTGTTGATCTAAACCATTCCCAACATTTTTCTCGATTCCAGTTGGTAAGGTCTCCATCCATCCAACAGTTCCTTCTTTCCTTGGACTGACGGACTGTTTCAGGATCATGGAATCATCTACACACCGGGAACATCGCGCAGATCGATTCAAACAATTCCAAAGGCAAATGCAAGATAATGACAAGTGTGAAGCCATTTGTCCTGACCACTCCGATACACCAGATGGACCCACCTCATTGTCTTCTCGATTCAGGCAGTTGCGTCTATCTATTCAAGTGACATTCATTTTCGACATAATTCAATCTTACAGTTCAGAGATCAACACATGGAACATTGATAGTAGGGGAAAAGAGAAAGAAAAGGAGAACGAGATGTACGAAGACTTCAAACGCTGGGGCAACGAGGGATACGTGCCTAAAGATTTTGTCGATCTAGCATCTAAACTCCAATATGATGCTCGGCCGGTCAGAAGCATAGCTGGTCATATTTCTCAGATGCTTTTACACTTGTTCGAGTTAGCGACTGGCGCAAAAATCGTTTTCATAAACTGCAATCAACAGATGTACGATAGAACGGAGGTGGGGCATCGAATCGACGACTTAAACATGTGGCGTTCCGAATATATCAAGTTCGATCAAGAAAGCTACAAAATTTTGGAAACTGACCTCCAGCATTTCCCCATGGAATATCCCAATATCACACAAGACATGATCAATTTACGTGATGATGCATTAAAGAGGCTTCAGGCGGAAGGAGTGGACCCGACTATTCGATTACCACCACCGGATTCTGCAACACTCGACAGAGAACGTATCGAGCGCCAGAAACGAATGGAGGCCTACGCATGCGAATATGGAGAAACGTATGTATGATCTATGAAAATGGACCCGTAATCACCGCTAACAGTATAAAGAACTTAAAGCCTGGCCAGCATTTGTGCTTTGATGTCAAAGAATGGTCGTAGGGATATGAGTGGAGGAATTTCATGCGTTGACGTTGATGTTTTTTTGGATTGTGGTTGGTTCGGATATATGATATTTGCGTGACTTTGATAATATTTCATAATAGAATGGAAATTATTATCCCCAAGATCTGTGTGTGAGGCTGATTCCGCTTTTCCCGAGTGAATATAATTACTGCGCAGATGCTAAATTTTAAAGTAGTGTTTGAAACTCAAGTCATGATCAATCCACATTGCCGAACTCTGTTCTGAGCGTTATTCTGAGCGTTAAGCCCTCATCATCGAGCCGAGTCTTGAACATTGGATAAGTTCGTTCTTCCCTATTCATTTTTATGGATATTTGTAGAGAAGAGAAGAGACAGTTTAGATGCTTGGGGACGTTGAGTGATTTCTTGAAATAGGGGTAGTAATGGGTAAGTGAGAGATATGTGAGCAGTGAGGACTAAATATATGACATGCATGTCTTCTTTTGACAGAATCTTCATTCTTACAATAAACATCACGAAGGCGGAAATTGGAGTCATGATCTTGGTACCAAAATAATTGCAACTACTGTATCCTAACAAAACCGCAGTGTCCAGCACCACTTCAAGTCGCAAAAATAGACTGAAACCACCATAAATAAGAAAACCAACACTCAAAATACACCCCCACTTCACCTCTACAATGGGTACATAATCAAGACTGACAGACTCTCGAGAATGCCACCTCCGAAACTTCACTACACTGAGACTCGTTATGATTCATTTCCTTGATACTAAAATGATGGAGCTTACCCTGTTGACTGTCCCAAACAAAAAGACCATCTCAGGCTCTCAACCTAACTTATGCATTGAAGTGGCGCAGAGCGATCACATTGCCTGCTACGTTCAACTCACACGCTGTCCAATGGCTACGCTGATCTTTCAAACTCTTGTGAGGGGTCTCTCTACAAAGCCACGAGATTAGTACTGCCTATTTGGATATCTTTGGAGTCTGGACTAATATCGTAATCCAAAGATGCAAATGAATAAAGACGTACTGGAGAACAACGGCTTTCGTTTCCGAGTTGAGACTCTCGATATTCTTCTCTGCCACTTTCGCAAACGCAGCCTTGGCTTCTTCACTGAGGTGGATTCTCTTCCACCGAGTTGTTTCGTCAACAAAGCCAATTTGAACTGCACCGCCAGCGCCCTGCATTACGGCATAATTCCTGGTCGAAACGATTCTGGCTATTCCACTCATGTTGATAATACCAGGATTAAGCGAATGTCAAAGAGGGGATGAAATGTAGAATGAAGGAGTAGGGAATTAAGATTCGAGAGATTAAAGTGGTGTGTGATGAAGTGTATGATGAAGTGTCTGATGAAGTAGATATAATGATGGCTGATGATATTGCTTTCAAGAGAAACAGCTTCATGCCATGGTATTTATAATCCAGCATGGGCACTGTTATCAACCCATCCTGAGGGGAATTTGAGTTCAATTTCTCCGATCCCTGATGTTGACTGAAATTTAGAGGCGTATCGCCAAATCCATTTGGATAGCATCATTTGGATAGAGGCGTATCGCCAAATCCATTTGGATAGCATCATTTGGATAGCGTCATTTGGAATCACATTGCCGCATCTAACTTTTTCTCGCTATAGTAATGCCCGAGTTAGGCTGCCTACTCTCCAGATAGAATGATTGATTGTAGTCATTCCCAAAGCTTCGCCGAGCGCGAGATGAGACAGCAAGAATAAAGCATGCAGACTTGAAGCCAAACACTCACGCCTGTGGTACGAAAACGGCGTAGGCGCACTGCATTGGGCGATTTTGAATATGAGCTGGAAGATCAGGCCTTGAGCAAGAGCCTTGCGATCCGACTCGTTCCATAGATGGAGGCGCAGTGAAAACGCGTTGAAATAGGCATATTCCTGGGCGCATGCAGATGTGACGACCCGCCGCCATATGACCTTCTCAACTAGCCATGCTCTTTTCAATTCTCATTGGCGAAGAACAAGTGTTCGGGGAACTTTGAAAGTAGGGAAGCGTTGATGAATGGTCAAGAGTGGGGGTGAAAGGGAAGCAATTCGAGGCCGTTCGCTAAATTGAGCTTTGGAGCGTAGCGCTTGCCGACTCACATGATACCGTAGAACTAGTCCTAAACCTAATTTAAATACCCTTTTCGAGATTGTAGGTATGATTGAAGCAAAAGTTGATCTGAAATCTGCTAAGAAATACCAGGAAAGTGGCGTATTTCATCAACTCCTTCAAAAGCCTTTTTTCTATTAAAAAATACCGAAATTTCATATATAATAATAATTAAGTTACATGATATTAAAGCACTAGTATTTGATTTAGTATTAGGGTTAATATTTCTATATAATATTTCTATATAATATTTCTATATAATATTTCTATATGATATTTCTATATGATATTTCTATATGATATTTCTATATGATATTTCTATATGATATTTCTATATAATATTTCTATATTATTATTATTATTATAATGATTAACGTCTAATAAAGGTAATAAATCTCCGACCTTTTAAAGGGTATTAAAGACAGGCTACTAATATAGATTTATATATATAAAGTAAAACTAAAATAGACTAATTCTGAAACGCTTGTATACTAATATAATAATAAGCTTTATACTTTTTTTTATTGTTTTATAATCTTTTTCTTGTGATTAGAAAAGTGTATTTATATATTTCAATTAGTTTTTATAATAAATTAATACTTTTGTATAATATTTGTATATATATTTAAATAAGTTGTTGTTTGTTTTATAATATAAATATTATAACTAATATATTATAAATATTATACTAAAATATAGTATTAAAAATATAGTAGTTTTAAAGAAAATACTGTTTATTATATATATAAAAAATATTACATTCAAAAGCCTTTTTTTTATTTATCTATTAATTTCTTTATTTTGCTTTTCTATATATTCTTATTAATAATTGATTTTATAAGTATATACAAATATATTAAATTTATATATAAAATTCTTTATTAAAAAAACAATAATAATATTTTGAATAAATGTTTAACTTATAATTATAAGAAATCTTATAATATATATATTTGTTTATAATCGTTTGATTATACAAATATTGTGAAAGAGACAGAGCGAGATACGTGCATCCCGATAGCACGCTAGAAGGGGACAAATACGTAGAGAAGAATCTAACAGAAACACATAAGGGCTAGTATCAAACATAATAACAATATGGTTAGGGGGTTGAGGCAAGTATACAAGAATTGATTATTGATCCAAGTTCAGGATTCCAGCGAGTATATATCCACTGAACTTGGTGTTACGTGATAGTAAACTAGTCTAGTTTAGGTACATGAAATCTTGTGTTTTCCCACAATATATTATAAAAAGAGCTATATATTTAATACTTCAAAAAGATCTTATTATAATAGTTTATAAATACAATTATTAATATTATTGTTATAGCTTTTATTTTATTAAAATAAATAAAAATAAACTCAAAATAAAAAAAATTTACTTTAAAAAAGTACAGATTTTGATTATATATATTACAAAATCTTATTACTTTTATTATTATAATCTTTTATTCTTTTAATTTAATAATATAATTGAATTTGAGTTTTATAAATTTATAAAAGTTATAAATTTATAAAAAAAACACTATATATAGATATCAAATTGTCGCTTTTTAATATTTCTATAAAGAGCGATAACTTGACATTTATATATAATATTCTTTACAAACTTAGAGTTTTTATAAATTTATAAAACCAAAATCAAATCATATTATCAAATTAAAAAAATAAAGGATTATAGTAATAGAAACAATAAGGTTTTGTAATATATATAATCAAAATCTACACTTTTTCAAAATAAATTTTTTTTATTTTAAGTTTATTTTAATTTATTTTAATAGAATAAAAACTATAACAATAATATTAATAATTATATTTACAAATTACTATAACAAAATCCTTTTAAGATATTAAATATATAACTTTTTTTATAATATACTTATACAATTAAATAATTACAAATAAATATATATATTATAAGATTTCTTGCAATTTATAAGCTAAGTATTTTATTTAAAATATTATTATTATCTTTTTAATAAGATGTTAAGCTCACCGGAGCAAGGAATCAACGTAGTACTATAATAAGGGGGGGCTATTAAAACCAAAACTTTTTATTACTTTTACTAGAATCAAAAAGAGATCCTTTATATAATACGGGACCTTTACTCTTTGCCTAGGTAGGTTTCAAAGCTCTAATACCGGAATATTGGAGTTTATATCAATTTTTATATATGAGTTTGTAATAAAGCCCTCCTCTTTAAGGCTCTTATTCTTAAAAACTATATACTTTTTAATAACCTATAGTATAATAAATAAAATTATTAATAAAACAATCTATAAAATAATATATAGAATCTCCTTTTTATATCCTTTTTTTTACTATTAAATTAATAACAAAAACCCAGAACTTTAAATCCTATAAAATATAAACCTAATCTCTTTATTCAAAGATTCAAAACTTTAAAACTCGCTTTCATTTTAAATCAACTTTTTAATCATTATAAATCCTTCCCTTTTAGGCCAATTTAATACTTCAAATACTTCAAATATTCTTTTAAACCTTGATTTTCAAAAAGCAATAATTTCATCCTTTTAAAACCTTAAATATCAATTTCTTAAATTCAATAAATCATTTTTAATCTATTAATAATATCCCTTTCAATTTACTAATAGTATTCTAAGAAATATAGGCCCTATTTTGTTTACTTTTAAATGCTTAAATTAAAATCTTAATAACTCCTTTTTTAAACTTAAAATATTGTGTTATTATAAACATAATAGAACCTTAAAGAATACAGACTTTACTTATCCACTTCCAAATGTTTAAAATCCTAATCCTTGTAGATTCCTTAACAATCTTAATATTTCAAATACTTTAATTACCTTTTAAAACTTTTAATATCCTTTAAAATCACTATTTCGAATATAATGAAACTTTGGAGAATATAGGCTTTATTTGGTTATTTTTAAAATCATTTTTAAATGTTTAAATTCTTAATTTTTATAAATCTTTATCACGTCAGATTGAACCAACTATATAAAGCATAAAAAGAGTAAATAAAAAGAGACTAAATTGCTTTGATATACCTTTAATCTATAGGATTTTATTGGTTATTATATACAGATTGCTATAATAATTATTTTTAAATAGAGTATTCTAAAGTACAATACTAAAAAGGTTTATAGCAATTAAAATAAAATAATAATAAAGAATTTAAATAATTAATATAAATAAACCAGGAAATGTAAGAATTATAATAAATACAAGATAAAATATAGGATTTCTGTAATATACTTTTCAAATCGAAACACATCTCAATTTGATTAATAGGAAAATCGCAAAATAATTAAATTAAAGAAAAATATACTTTAAAAAATTGAAAATATTTTAATCGCTTTTAATTTTTAGACTAAATAAGTAAAATAAACAATAAAAAAAGAATTTTTTTAATAAAAAGCTATATATTGTTTATAAATATACTATTTTGAAAATCTATATATATAGTATAAACCCTTTCAATTTTTATTTTAAATTGATAATTATAAAAAGCAATATAAATATTATTATTATTAAATAAAAGAAAGGTTTTAATATTTATAAAAGTATATAGATATATATATAATCAGGATTGAATAATTTTAAATTATTATAGCTTTTTAAGTAGAAGAATGCTTATTGTGTTGTTTGCTAATTGTTTTTAAAAGTAATATAAATAAAATAAATATAAAAAAATTAAAGATATTCTTGATTTTGTAAATTTATTTTAAACTTATTTTTTTAAACGATTATATTTAAAAATAAAATTTCTCCTAAAATTAAAATTATGTTTACTAGAAATGCTATAATTATTAGAAAAATTAAAACTTTTAAAAAGGCTATTATTTTAAATAAAACTTTTATTAATCCAAAAATAATAATAATCAATAATTTTGATTTTTCAATAAATTCTTAATTTACTAATAAAAATGATATATTATCTTTTAAATTGCTTTTATTATATAATCTTTTAAATCCAAATTATACTCCAAATATATTAATTAATACTTTTAGTTCTATTTTTGTTTTTCTAATTTATTTTACTATAATTCTTTATTTTATAATAGAATTTTTTGTTAAATTATTATTACAATTTATTTCTTGTAAAAGTAAACTTATTCTATTACAAAGTGTATTTAACCCTTAAGTAACTTTTTACTTTTTATTTTTAATAAATAATTTGATCTTTAATATTTATTTATATTTATACTAATATTTTTATTTTATAATTAGTTTAAACCTTATTTTTATTTTATTTTTTTAAAAGATAATAAAAGTATTTGAAATCCTTTTTCTAGTTTCAAAAACGATTAAAAAGATATTATTGATTAATTAAATAAAGAAATTATTTAATATTTAAGTATTAATAATATAATCAAAATGGTAAAGATAACAAATAGTTTTAAAAATAATAATAATAAAGTTATTTTTGTTAATTTAAACAAAAGAAAAAATAAAAGTTTTAAATTAAAATCTTTAAAAAAAAAAAGGATTAAATATATTTTTTATATTATTAAATTCCTAATATTATCAATAAGCATTTATATATAAAATATATAAGATTTTTAATTAATAATTATAATAATAGTATTTGTTATATTAATATTATTTTAAATTTAAATTAGTATTTTAATTATTATACTTATATATATATTCCTTTTTTGTTTTATTTATATAATTTTATAGTTTTACTTTTTAAAGTTTTTAAATAAAAGAATAAATTAATAAATAATTTTATTATAATTAATTTAGATAAATAAAGAAAATTCAGGATATATTTTAAATTTTCTATTTTAACGCTTTTTGATTATAATTATCTTTACTTTCCAATTTGTAAAACGAAATGTTTATTTTGTTTTTAAAATCTTTAGAAATATTGTATTATTATATATATTATACTTAATATTTTTAAGAAAAGTAAAGATAAATGTTATAAAAATTAAGAATTAGGTTTAAATAACGAAAATAAGTTATTTAATAAAGAAAATAAAAAAGGTTTTAAGAAAAAAGATCTTCTTATTAAGCTTTTAAAAGTTTAGAAAACTATTAATAAACTTAAAAGTTTTATAAATAAAAGAAAATTAA
>NGKJ01000211.1:15389-34173 GCA_002162495.1 Myriosclerotinia curreyana | reverse complement strand
CCCGATACGCCAACGCGTCAGCCGCGTAATAACCGACGACGCATCCGCCTACAACCGGCTCCTTGAAAACGTTTCCAAAAAGCGAAAACTCGTCCTCGAACACCCTATCGCCTTACCACGAGATAAAAAACCCCCTCGCCCACCTATCCCTCGTCCAGAAGCCGATGACATGGATAGTAAAACAAGGCTAGAGATGGAACGAAGACAATTTCAACCATTGACTGAGGAATGGTTTTGGAGGGTTTTGCAAGAGACGTATAAAACGGATGAGAAGAAATGGACGAAATGGGCGATCGATATGGATACCATGAAGGTATTGAGGACTGATTATCGATTTCTGTTAACGATGTTGGCTCATGACCCAGGAAGAGAAACTTCATTTATTGAGATGGAGCATGTGCATCCGACTCTTGTAGATCTGGTAAGCTGGCATTTTCCTGGTTTTCTTATTGTGACTGTTTGGTCTAGTAGGTGGCTAGACATTTAATTGTAATGAGATGAATGGTTTAGAGCCACATTACTGATGCGAGGAATTTTGCATTAGTATGTATTTTTGGTCTGCGAGTATAGGAATCGGGCGATAGCAAGGACACTCAAAGGCGGCGACCTAGCGGGAGATACACCCACAAAGCAAAAGCTCAGCTGTATATGTATCGACAGTCAAAGACTCTACTGGCACCCAGATAAAGGTGAAGACGTCAGGTTTTGGGAGCGGGATGAAGAAAGCAACGAGATGGTTTCAAAGATGAAATTTATCGAACAAGACCTCGCCTTATCTTGGTTGATGATGAAGAAGGCACTAGCGCTATATGATCAAGAAACCTTTATGAATCTCGACTATGTATTTCTTGTATTCGAATATTCTGCCTTTCATTTAGTTGTTATGGGGATAGCACCGAAACAAAGGTTTTGCTTTCACATCGACAACGCCAGTACTATGATACCGAGAAAATTACCGCAAGATCATGGGCATTTATCTCGGTCTGCCATGAGTTATAATAAGTATTGTATGAATCTACTCGAAGCGGTTGTGCTCGACAGATTCGGTAAGGGGTACTATGATACTGATAGGCTTCCACTATATGGACAATGGCATTACCGCACAAACCATCAAAATCAATATCATAGGACGACAGATAACAGTCCCAACGCACCCCGACAGGGAGATGGTTACAATTGCGGAATGATAGGCATGACAAATGCGACAAACCTCGCGTTTGGTTATGATATGACGTGTTACAGTTGTAACGACGCCAAAAACGACATGAACAGCGGTGTGCCTCCAAGAATAGGGAAGAGATTGAGAGTTGCGGCGGAACTTTTGAATGGGGGGTTTAGTCCACCATTTGATTATCCCTTGTTTAAGATCCCGACGAAGTTGCAAGAGCTTGCTATAGATCCATCTTACAAACATAACCTCAAACCACCTCCACTGGAGTTCGGACAAGCGACAGAAAGTGAAGAAGATGATCTAGAAGAGAGCGATGACGAAGAACAAGAAGAGGACGTAGTTGGGGCTCAAGCGGGAGCACGAACCAAAGTCAAAAAAGTTAGCAAGGGCAGAAAGGTCAGAAAGGTCAAATGGTCCGGTCAACCTGTAACAGATCCAGATTTTTTCGGGCCAGAACCATCAGGGACTACGTCTACAATCGATAAGGAGCCAATACGAACCCTCTGGCCAGCTCAAATGGATCCTACTGTCACGGGAAGATGTGGGTTCAAATATCCAATCACGTACCGGCGATTTTTAGGTCCAAGGTATAACGACAGACTTCAGTGCAAGTTTGCAGCTCATTTTTATGGCATGGAAGGTTGGGAACTTTGGGAGAACATGCCATTGTATTTGTTTAGGGCTTGGATGGAAAATAGGATGGCGGGGTCAGAAGATGAGGAGGAAACTCCATGGTATGACGTAATTGTAGTACCAGAGTCAACATCAAATGAGGAAACGAACGTCTGAGTTTCATGACCAGGAGTTCACGAAATTTATTGATTTACACGGGGAAATCTTGCGAAGGATTGATTGTATTGTATTAGATGTCCATCATTCATATTATAATGTATCTGACCAATGTATTGAGCATAACTCCTATTTTTCATCTTACCCATAATCTCAAGAATTCTTGAAGTAATTATTCAAAGTGTTTTTCTGTGGTGATTTTTCAACTTTCTTTGTCGATGCATCTTGCTCCGACTTCTCTGCCTTTTCCCCAATCTTCATTAATGCACATAGTTCTTCAAATTCGGCGGTGTTAACAATTCCCCCCGAGGCCTCCTTGTGGCCACGTGCAAAGTTGTCTCCTAGTCTTTCGACCAGATCCGTGGTGTCGAGATTGGCTACTGCTTTTAATGACTCAATGATATTGACTGGTGGATCGCGGCCTCGAGCACATCGAGCAACCCGACAGGAGAAATTTACTTTGCCTGGTAGGTAGCCATAATTGGCAACCATCACAATTTCCAGGGCTTTGGATTTCAAAAAGCCTGCCTGTGAATTTTTTAGCAAGAATTAAACATTTCGGCTAGATCAACACGTACCCATCGAGTAGCAATGACTGGGTGTACCTGGGCCTCGCTTTCGATCTTCAATACTGCAATTTTGCCATCTTTGCTAAATTTTGGTGGTGTATGGGTTTGTTTCTCAACTTCTTCATTTATCTCCCGTCGTGCTTCAGCCAGCCTTTTATCGTTCATGATTTCCTTTGGATATTGTGCTTCGAGCAATGCTTTCCAAGCTGTAATAACATCATATGTGCCAGTTCTTCGTGCTAGATGAAGTTCAGCAAATGAGGCTTGAAAATATATACAACATACGAGCATTGATAAAGGAAACACAGTCATTGATGAGCTTCTTTGTATGTTTCTTGAATGTATCTTTCATATCGGGAAACGGAGGTATCCATTTCAGGGTGTTTCCGAGATCCCCATGTGTTCCAATCGCGCAAAGGTATCCACAGTCTTGAGCAATATCAGGATGGAGTTCCTTGCAGATCTCGTAAGTCATCAAAGCAGTCGTTGGAACTGGTGGGCAATGACAACCCGAGACAACCTTCCACCGGTCATTAGTACATACTTGCTCTCTCCCAACGAAATTCTTTTAAACTTACAGTAGCATTTTTAGGAAAATCATCACTCAAATGATGATCAATAACCATACATTTCACGTTTTTGTCATCAATTACAGGCAGCCCCCCTCGACTCCCCTGGTCCAAAACAATCACATAGCTTGGTTTCTTCTCCGCCATCGCTTTCCTTTCATATTGTTCATGTATATTCGATCCTTTCCGCATCAAGTGGACATCCAAATGCTTTTCCTCAAGCCCAAGTTTCAGTAAAGTCCGATATATGATAACTCCAGCGCTCAGTCCGTCTGCATCTTTATCCGGTACAATAAGAGTAGACTTTTGAGCTGTCGCGCATTCTCGGATGAATTTGTAGGCGGCTTCCAATTGGTCACGTGGGGCAGGCCAAATTTCCTCGCCTTCAGAAGAACGACGAACGGGTGTACTGCAGTAGTCGTCCACTTTGACGGACTTTTTGGGCGCTTCTGATATGGATTCGGTTTTTCGTTTAATTCCGCGATCCATTGTAGGAAGACGAAGGGTTATTTTGGAGGGAATGGATCGGATTGAAGAATTTGCAGACAGAAAATTGATCGAAGCTCTTGTGGAAGTGATATATTGTTGAAGACTTCTTCGAGCCAGGGTTTGAACAATTGGGAGCATTGATGGATATCAAGGTATGCAAAATATAGCGATGGAAACCTCTTCATATCATATGATAATGTTGCTTTATTTTGATGAGAAAAATATATGGGCGCAATTTCAAGAGGCAAACTATAATCATGACGTAATCCAACTAGCGCTGATATACCGAGGCCTATATCGATCATTATGCCAAAACCTTAAAATAAGATTCGAGGATGTTGAAATATTAAAATCATTTAATCAATAATTACTTTTCAACAAATAAAACTATAATCTTATAAATTAATGATTTTGAATTGTAATAAAGTTAAATATATTTTTATAATTAAATAATAAATTTAATATAAATAATTATAAAGTAAATAATTATAATAAATATTATTAAAAAGTTTTAAGTTTATTTGAAGCTTGGATTTTAAACTAAAATGTAAAGTATATTTTGTATTCAAAAAGAAGATTTAAATATTATATTTAATAAAATAAAATAATAACATATTAATTTATTATAAATATTAAATATTATAATTTTAAATATTAATTATTAAATAATATAAAATTTAGGATTTTAAACTTACTAAATATAAAGTTATTGATTATTAAAATAAATAATATTTTTGAAAATTTAAGTTTATAATAAGTTTTATTAGTATTACCAATATATACCTAAATAGAAATATCAAAAAACTTCAAAATCTTTATTAATTAATAATTATAATACTAATAAATTTAAAACCTTAAAAATAAAATATTAAGATTTTTCTCAATTAATAATATATAACTATTTAAAATTTTAAAAGCTTTTATTAATTGATTATTAAATAATATAAAAATCAATATTATTTGATTTTTAAAAATTATATTTTAACACTAATCGTGGGTGGCCCTATTTCTCGCTCTCTTTTAAGTTGAAACTTACGCTTCAGTGGGGCCACCCACGATTATGCATTTTAATATTTCAATACTTTTAAATCTATTTTTAGGGTTTTGACATAATGATCGATATGGGCCTCAGTAGATAAGCCCAACAGTCAAGCCATCATATTCTTTTCCTTATTTTCGCAACATCCCAAATAACCCTTACCACCACTTCAGTGTTAAGCCGTGACTAGTATCAGATGATTTGCAGGGTCGAGTCGATGATGTATAATTATGCTGGGCAGTGTATCTGGTAGATATTGTCTGTTTGATATAGGTAATCGATATGTTACATTTTGCTAGTTCAGACTTAGTGGTCAACTTTGGAGCAATTTCTCACTGGGTTTTAATGGTCCAAAAGTTAATTGGGTCGTATTTTATATTTTCACTGGCAATGCATTGAGGTTCAAGATGTTACAAAGGAAAAAAAATTCAATTTCTATTTGTTTTTTGGTGTGTTTTGTGTTTTGTGTTTTGCGATCTGGAAATAAAGAACTTCTTACAAAGGAAAATATTCCGCCTATTTTTGTGTTTTGTGATCTGAAAATCAGAAGCTCATTACGATGAAAAAGATTCCGCCTATTTTTTGGGTATTTTATGTTTTTCATCTAATGATCAAAAGCTCCCATCTGGAGCGCCAACTTCCTATCTACGGAATCGTCGCGTGCCGCCTCCGATATCCGAAAACATGAGCCCAGAAGGTGAGTGCAATCTCCATGACAATCCTGCATCGCCAAGTCTCTTGAGAAACTGGTCATGTCGGTTGTAGAGATCCAACACTTCTTGAGCCTGCTCATTGAAGTCGAGGGGGATCACCACGTCTAGCTTCTCCTCATTGTATCTGATGGTCATGCACAAAACACTCGTGAGCTCTGAAAATTCATCAATCAACTTTTGGTGTTCTTCTTCAAACAATCGGCGTTGATGCTTTAGACAGCGGTATCGATGGCACTTGCAGCCGTCAACTTCTGGGAACACCCACTTCTGTTCGGTTTGTCTCGCGCTCTTGGTCGGTCTCTTGTCCGGCCAGCTCGTCCTACTTGGGAAAATTCGGGCATTGCGGAAAAACAGGTCCTCGTAACACACGTCGCATCTGCAACCTTTTGGTTTCTCATTCTTTTTGTGAGCACTCTGTTTCAACATAGAGGTGTCGATCTTGATGTGTGTGGAATGATCCAGTGGTAGATTGATGAATCGAGGCATCTTAACGGATTCCTTACTGACTCGTGGATTTCCTGCTTCTGAAAAAATCGCGGTGGGCTGGTTCTTAGAAGTGTGAATTGTGAGTTGTGGGGGAATTTTGACTGCTGTGTTGAGATGCTGTGTTGAGATGTTGATTGTAGATGATGATGAGTTGATATTGAGGTCGAATTATCGTGTCCTTATATAGTTGAGTGATGACGGTTGTTCAAACTCTATTCCGTATTAGATTCGAAAATTTCGAGCCTCATATGGGAATGTGAACAGAATCTGAACATCTCGAAGTTCTGCTGCTCCGGCGCCGACAAGGTAAGACTTACATCGTGCGGACAAGAAGCATTGTTTGCTCTTGTTAGACCAGCCAGAAGCATATGTTCAATCTGTATCGAAGTCCAAACAAAGCCTATTGTTTCAATTTCTTTGTGATCTTTGTTCCTCTTCTTCACCCACTTCCATCTCCTCTACTCTAGTATAAACATTGATTCACAACCTTCAACCACCCACGGCTACCCTATAGCTCTTTGAATGCCATTCAATACAATTCTTCTCAGAATCACCTGAGACACACCTCCACAATGCACTTTCAAGATATCTCATATTAGGACTTTTTAGATCTGTCAAATTTTTTGTCCTGATCTCCTCCCTATACAGTCAGTAATTCCATTAGATATGCAATAAAACAACCAAATTGAAGTTGTGCAACAAGATATTGAAAAAAGTGCAAAGCCACGAGACTTCTTGAGAGTTGGTTGGTTGATTGAGCAGTATTGGGATGAAGATAGCTCCGACATCCCCTTCTGGGGATGATGAAGAGTTATGCCGAGGATCTCGCGAGAACTTCTTTGTGGGAGCATTGTAAGTTTCTCAAAGAGCATTCAAGAAGTAATGTAATACCTATGCTTTTTTTATTTGTAAGATTTGCTGTTGCTGATTATGAGCCAAGTTATCTATTGGTATAAAATTTACTATCAGCTATTGAAGTCTGTCAATCTAACAAAGGACGGTTTTTTACTTTTAGTAATGTTAGTACTGACTTCAACACTTTACTTTCCAAAGAAGTTCAAGACTAGTTGCTAATTCTAAATTGAGCGGAGAAAATAACGAGAGGCATGCTGTAAATTCCATTTAGGGACATCAAAAGGGTTTAAAATTCATACTTGAAAATTGTGGCAAATGGAGAGAGAGATGTACGACCAAAGTCCCCTGGCAAACCGTAGCAAATGCTGGGATTTCAAATTTCCGATTGATATTGAAAGAATGGCTTTTATACCATATCCCCTTATATAGACTCTAGATATTGGGAGATGGAATCGAATGAAGTTCTGATTGGCGAATATGTGAAGTACGAAAACAAAATAAAGTAAGGAAAACAAGTGTACCACTTTAACAACAACAAAAATCAATGATTTTGAAACAATATAGAATTATCATGGAATCTGCAAAATTGCGAATTCAAGGAAGGTCGATATTAACTTGGGAAACTAATAGCCGTGTTACAATCCTTCAGTATTAAGATGATTTCATTTGTAGGTATTTAAAATACTAAAAGTATTTGAGGTACATCACTTTGCTTTATTTTTATAGATTGAAGTACATATTTTATAGGGGTCAAATATCCCGGGTAAGTTAACATACACCCAGCTCTGATTAGATTGTATACTTTACTTAGGTATTGGATGTTGTAACAATAGGGACAAGAATTTTAGCTGAGTCGGTCAAAATTTTCACCATCATCCGCTTAATAAACGGTAACAGGGTTACCGGAACTCTATGAATACAATCAACAACTAACCATACATATATTATGTACACTGAAGTTGTGTATTTAGACTCTAGTCTAAGAAGTTTAAATAAGTAACAGATAGGAGCCATCCCGAACAAGTAAAATCTTGAAGGTAGCATTAAATTTGCGGTTGATAATATTGTTTCACCCCCCTTTTTCGAAGCGAAGACCTGATTCTAGCTTTTTTCCATGTAAACAGTGGGATCAACAATAGTTCTGAATCCTCGTATCTTATAAGATTCCCAGAATATCAAAAGAATACCCAAAGAAAAACCCCAGAACAATGCTTCCCAAGGCTCTCTCATTGCCTATAAATACGACCCTCGCCATCCCCATTATTCTCCTTTCTCTTTTCTCCTCATCACATTCAAATCCAGAAAACAGAAGACAAGAAACACTAGAAACAACAGTATCCTTGATTCCAGATTCGAAACGCAAACCAACACACAAACCAACAACCAACCCAACCACTTTCCAAGATCACACATCAAGGAAAACCCCACCAAAAAAAAACGCCAAGATGACAGACCGAAACTTCCGAGCTTATTTTGAGAACACAAACCCAGCTGGCGCCTTCAAATTTCAATTGTCATGGGAGCCAGCCCAGGCAGGTGCACCAGTAGGCGCTCCACCTGCAGCTCCAATCGCTGCAGCAGAACCATCACGCGAACAACAGGTTATCCCGGTACCACCAATCGCACCCTTCCGAGCAATTGAGAATGCAGCTCCAGCTTCACCACCAGTGAGAGAGCATGCAAAGAAATACGGCGGGGGAGACAATGAAGAACAAAACATGGTGTACAAGGAAGCTCAAGAACAACGAGAAGCTCAGATGTTACTTGAACAGCAAAACCTGCCTGCAGTTGCCGCAGCAAGTCAAGAACAAAATGCAGCCATCATCCCATCCTTAAACATGGTGCGCGGGGAAGCTCGAGTACCACGAGGAGCTCTGATGGTACCTCAACAACAACACCTGCCGGCAAGAGCCGCAGCAAGTCAAGAGCAAAATGCAGCCATGGTTCTTTACCAAGCCCAAGGTCCAAGAGCCATCAAGAACTCAGAGGCAGGAGAAGATAAACGAGCAAACTTGATGTCCAAGCGAAAACAAGACAAGCGAGTACAGAATCTTGTGATTCCCGCCGCAGCACCGGAACAAGATCAAGAACAAGAGCCGTTTGCACCAGAGTCCCAACCCAAGGAACAGGAGGACGCGGCAAATGACGACGAGCCCATCGCAATCGCCGAACCCCAACCCGAGGAAGAGGATGAACAAGAAGTTTTCCTTGCAGCGGAAGGACCAGAACCAGACCAATCCCATGATACTGAAATCGTTTTCCAAGGCCGAGACAAAATCAAGTCAATTCATAAGCACGACGAGGATGAGGAGGATGAGGATCAGGAAGAGGAAGATGGTGGGGTGGAAGTTTGAGGGGTGAGAGGAAAGGAAACAAAGTGAAAGACAATGAATGAAGAGGAGATGGATTGAAAAATTGAAATTCAAACCTTCAAATACACATTTTCTTTTGTAATAGCCATTGATAGTCCTAGCATTCATCGATATAAATAGACCACACAAAACCATTAAAAAAAATTTCTTTTGTAATAGACATGATAAGCCTTGCTTTCATCGATAGAAGAAAACACACACCAAACCAAAAAAAATACAATGCAAGATTTCTTTTTAGAAACCCCAAAAAATAACAGTGCCAATATGATGAAATGTGAATTTGCTAATGCATGTAAATGATAGTGAACCAAATTAAACGAAGAGTAGGATCTTAAAAGGCAAAAAAGACGTGTAATATAACAATCTGGAAGGTATAGTTTAAAAGCTGTAGAGAGATCCCCGATCACCTGCGTCAATCTTCAATTTTCACCCATTCACTCGGATACATCCACTTGTTGTAAAGCAAAAGCTTCACTCCAGCTGTGCCTTTCCCCTTCTCACTACCTTATCCAATGACAAGAAGATCCCTTATGCAAGCAACCGATTGGCTTCGATGCAGTTATCCAATGATTGTTTGTCGACAGGGATCTCGATCCCTCAAGTATGCTGCTTCCTCTTTTTTCTCAACTTATCAGTGCAGTCACTCCCTATAACTTATTATTTGCAGATCCCCAGGTCAACAACATGCCTATCTCACCTAATGCTCGACTAGCCGCAACAAGACAAGCTTTCCATGATATTGTCCAGAAGCTCTACTTCAAAACCCAAGAGCCCACTGGACCGAAAAATTATAGAGGTGGCATCTTTGTGCGATCGAAAAAGTATATGCTTCTTCATGAGGAAGAACAGCATCTGGCTGATCATATAGCCGTTCTCGTTCAGGCCAAAGAAGGCCCACACAATGTATCGGCGGCCACGGTTGAAGAAAATCGTAATCGAGCTCCGCCATCATTGACAATAAGAATCGCATCAAACGAAACCCCTTCAGCGAAAATTGTGAGTGGACTGCGTAAGTGCCTAGACATAGTGGAGGAGATCGCTCGTGCAGGTTAGTTTGTATTTATTCTACTCATGTCATCAGCCAGAATGCCAACATCCCAATGCGCAAACGCGTGCAGAAATCGATCAAAATGAAGAAAATCATGAATCAGAACTCTTCTCGCAGATAATACAGCTGAGCGAATGTCGTCTGCGAACTCGGATCAAGCCAAAAAGGAAAAGGTGTAGGCTTTTGCTCTGCACTGGGATTGAAAAGCTTCGCTGCGCGCTCTTGGCACAAGAGATGGATGCCGATACTTGCCACTGGCGTAGTTCGCTATGCAGTCATCTTCTGGATCTTGTCCATAGTATCAACGTACTCGTGCCTGCATCCAACAACAACCACTTAGAACACTTAAATAGAATCATCTTATCCGCTCACAAAGTATCAACGACTGCCAATGAGCCATCGCTTGAGCATCAGCTCCTTACCAGAGGTGTCGATGTGGATATTACCCACCGTCGTACCGTGCTCCAAATCGACAAAATAAGCAGGTATCTAGACATTCGTAACGATTTGATGAAGTTTTGTCGGAAAGTAAGGTGCCGACATTTATTCCGCAACATTCAACTGGAAGTATGCACTGCACCCAAAGATGAGCGTGTCCATGGTGAAATCCAACTCATCTTCTTCTATGAGCAATATCCTGCGACTCTGCCCCCGAGATGTATAGGATCCAGCAAATCCGCATGTTTTCTGTGCGATTTATTCATCAGAAAGCACGGGGTATATCATATTTCGCACTCGCACGCTCGGCTATATCCGAAATGGACGATACCGGTAGGAAAGTGGATGAAGCAGGAGAAAATATTGAGATTCGATCATATATTGAGGGAGATGAGTAATGAGATGATGCAGATCGAGGAAGGCTTTGTGAGACGACCTGGGTACGAGGGCAATGGGGCTGAAAGTAGAGTGCATTTGTTTGCAGTACCCGAAAGTGCTAAGTTGTCGATGATTAGTCTTTCAAAGATCTCCGAGATTGAACCACATTCATATTCATTTGATCTGGAAGACATAGAGTCGAGAGGAATCAAAAAAAAAGGAGATGGGATGCGGGTACCGAATATTTCTGGCGTCGCATCTTATGCTAATGTCAAGTCAACAAGTGTTGTTCATCTCGGCGTCGAGGAACCAGATGATAATACCATACTTCCATTCACAAAACAATACCGAAACGACTTGGGCGATGACGAGAAAGAAGTACCAACCAAGGTATTAACAAGAAGTCCCCTGAAAATGCAAAAATCGCCATCATATCCCCCCTTCAGAAACACAACAGTAATTGATTTCGAAACCCAAGAAGTAATTGATTTCGAAACCCAAGAAGTTAAATCCAAGGACCAGCCCGTTAATCGATCCCAGAAAAACTTAGACAACAAATTTCCAGAACGACCCATCAAACCATCCGAAATGAGTATTTCCATACCCATGAAATCATCACTCCACCTTCCCCTCTACAACAAACAACCAACCCAAGTTGAAGATAAAGCCAAACTCGAAACGAAAGTAATAAAAGTTTCAAAAACATCAACCCCCGCACCCCCTCCTTCCCAACCCCTCACCAAACAACCCAAGCCACCCGCAAATCAACCGATGCCCTTACCGCCGCCTCCCAAGCTTTCCATCACCTCCTCATCCCCACCCTCACCCCCAACTCAAACCCCAAACCCCACATACCACCACCACCACCTCCCTCTTCACCTCCCCATCCCACCCCACAGCGCCATCGACTCATACATCCTCTCCACCGATCACGTAGAATACATATTCGACATTCGCGAGATGGAGATGGGATATCTGATCATTGAATCTCACGAACGATACATAGCAGGGAAACCCCCCTTCGTCGTCGTCGGAAACAAAGAACTCGTAAGCATTGATGTCAGAGGCTCTGAGCTTGATACCGAAGTGAAACTTTCGGGTGGAGATTCCCACGCACGTCCGAGTTCGGATGTGGTGGAGTTTTCTCTTCATGATGGGGGAGGGTGCAAGATTTGGGCGAGGATTGTATGGGGGGCGAGAGATTGAGTAATTGAAGGGCATGAATCATGCATGAATTTGGTTTATTTTGACTTGCATCGATATCAGATGAGTGTGTTGAGATGATTGCACAGGATTGTTGGAAGGTGCTAGAATTACTTCACGCTTAGCCTAAAAGGAAGAACCTCTCAATCGGACTTAGTATATGAGATGGTCCTGAAATACATCCTCAGAATATCATATTCGTAAATCTTTTCGCCTCACGGATAAATTTTGTTTGATGATCAATCCCGTATACGTATTGACCATATCGGTGACTGGGTTATATCCATATCATTTTTCATCCTTCCATTTCCTGTATTTCCTGTTATATAAGCAAAAGACCTCCCCAAAATTCTCCCTAATTAGTTCGCAGTCTAGAATGTGATAAAGACTCAACCTTGCTCCATCTCACCCTTTGGTCCTAATAACCATACACATAAAACCCCCCGTCCCTAAACCAACTCAATTATTTCCTCCCGTCCATTATCAAATATACTCAACCCACCATGATAAGCTCTTGCAGCAAAGTATCCCACACGATAATAATTGTTTATAAGCCTGCCAGAGAGATCATCAAGCCTCAAGCATCTCTTGCCTGAACCTCTGTACAAAGCTTACAATCTGTTGCTGGATTGTCTTCGAGCCATTCATCTATCGACTCTGCAGGAGCGGAACAACAGCTGGATATGAAGAACAAGCAACTCATGCTCCTATCCCCATCAGTAACATAACCATATCCATATCCATCCAACCAGTCTGAGCCGAGGAGCATCCCATGCCCTAAAAAAAACACGTAGAAACATGCCGAATCATATTGAGGAAGCAAATGTGCAAATGATGATTTAGTAGTTGCGAAACCCCATTTTCATTTCATACCTTTGCTCTTCCCAATCACGCCTTCTCTTGCTGCATGATACAAAAGGCGTCGATTTATAAGTACCAAAGGCACGGCACACAGTGCATGCATCTTGAAACACATTTGTGAGCTCATTCATGGCAATGCCTAGTAGGAATCTTGGTCCGGTGTCGAAAAGTAAGGATGACTAGTAATACTGCCTATCAACATCGAGAGGTCCCCAACAGTAAGTATCTCAGCGCTGGATATAGGGGAGGATAACTCCACAACCCTTAGATCTAGACTGGTTCAATGACAAATGATTCACGGCCGCGCATTTCTACGACTCGGGGATTCATTCCCTGATTCCCTGAATTGTAGCCAGCTAGATACAATAGTCTTCCGGGAATCAATCTATCTGCATGAGAATAATCGGATGTGCGCAGACAATATCGGAAACGCTCAATGTTCGCTGCATTCAATGGGGTAGGGGTCAAGGGGCTGATGAGACCAAGCTCTTTTTGCAGTCGCTCTTTTATTTTCATAGTAATGCGCTCACAATTAATCAAAACAATCGATGTACTATAGCATCGGTTGATTCCAAACGGGATCTCAAATAAGTAGGAAATTCGTGCAAAGGCCAGACGACCACTTGGACGGCTTGTATAACGTGCCCGATCCTTTCGTTTACTCGTGCTGTCTGATGCCATAGAATCTTCAGCCAAACCGATGCCTTTTCAGGCAAAATCTTTAGGTCCCTATCCGAATAGCAGCAAAGCAGCTCAAAACAAAGCGACAGAGGTCGCATCCCGCTTGCGATCTTCCTGCCAACTTAGGAAAATCAGGGGTAGTGTCGATGGCGCACAGATATGTGTAGTCAAAGCAAGTATGTAGACGCATGAGAAACTTCAGGGTCTCCTATATTCAATAACAGCCCTGCCTGCTTACTCGAGGTCGATGGAATAAATTACCATCACCGGAACTCTCATCGATCCGTTTAAGTGCCCACTCGCAGTACTGACAAAGACCAGCACAGCCGTGTTCCTTTTATATTATCTCTGGCATGTTGAGGTGTTTGGATTGCAATTCTTTGAGCTGCATAACAACCGGCAGCAACGAACCTGTCACCAATTCTTCAAAATTATTAAGATCATACATCCAGAAGCGCCCCATTATCGTTGAAACTTGACTCGAGAACACTAATCACATCATTTACGAATCCCATATCAATTTCCCCACCCGAATCTATACGATCCGTGAGAGCTATAGCCTCGACTTCTCAAACGGAGTACTCCTTTGATACATTCGCATGCCTTAGAAAATCGGCCTCTTTACTCGTAACCTTCCCATTCTAATTTGTGTTCGACAGACAGTAGCGATTTGCCACCTCGGCATACCATACCAAAAAGCACCAGGAGGAAAGCACGAGTCAGAAGCTTAAGAATCATTGACAGCCAAACTTCTCGGACGTTGGTATTCGTTTTACGCAGTCAGCTCTGTTGTGTTCGGTCTCGGAAAAACCCATTGGCGCTTTGCAGTCAGCCGCTCAGGACAAGCTAGGCTTACGGTGATACCAGGTTTGGATCGCACGCACTCTATTCTATGATACGAGCAGTTTTGTGACCAACTGATCGACGATAGTGTGCTAGAATTGTTCATCGAGATCGTACTCCTTCGGAACGTTGTTGGATGGATGCATGGCTCGCTGATACATTAGTTTGTAGTGTTGAATATTTCACAATCTTGAGTGGCGATGTATCAGATATAGTAGCAAAGGCTCCTTTTCATTTGTGCACTATTCTACACTGAATGGGCTGAGAAGATGGAGTGGAAATGATGGTTCATCTAGAAACAGTTAGTTATTATTCCACTAGCTGTACTCGATATTCAATTCTTCTTCGCCTTGTCCTCTCTTGGCATCCTATAGAACATATTTCCAGTCCCTTCACACCCAAACCAACCCACCCACTCCATCGCACCCCAAACGCCACAATAACCCATCCATAAGTACCACCATTACCCCAACCATGCAAACCATACCAAACATTCCACCCGTAAAATGACGATCCGGGGTACAGCAAGCATCCCAACCGGTATATAGATGAAACAAGCATGGGGACACTGCATACGCCGTACAGTTACCACCGACCAAAAACCGTAACACCAAGGAAAATACAAATGACACCCGGAACTTGCCAAAATGTTGTATACATAGTATTTATTACACAGTCATACATATGCCCACTGGGTAGTTGTACTGAAACTTATCATGTACACAAAGACAATATGTAGGTCATCGGGTCGGAAGAAGGGAGAGAGAAGGTTCCGAGATGTTCTGGAAGTTGTGGCGCCAGGAGGAAGCGGGCGGGTAGGTTGTGCGATGGGAGAATGGCGGGATGAGGGGAAGGGAGGATTGTGTAGCTTGGGTTTGGGTGATGGAGGAGAATATTCACGGTACGTACTCTAGAACTACTGTAGGACGTGACCCGAGTATGGGTTGGATGTGACTCTGAGGTCTGATCTCAGTGATCTGGCCAGCTTAGCGTAGGCTAGAAGGATGAGCAATGAATGAAAAAGAGCTCGCAGATTTTGATGCATGACTTTGAATATGTTATCATTGTATCCCACATGACTAAGGAAAACCCCCGGAAGTGAGAGACTGGCATTCCTTCGGGTCTTTTGTCTGTGATGACGCGATATATAGAAGATCGAAATTTCGATTGCCAAGATCCTAGATATAGATATGTCATCACTTACCTATCTATCATACATGCATATCTAATTATATGCGAGAAGCCTAGATAGGAGAAGTTCTGCGGCAAAATTGCGCGTGTTCTTGAATAAACTCCAACCGTATGTCGGTGATCCCCGTGTCTTGTCATCAATGTGGATACAATTCAAGAGAAGTGGTCCGCGCATTGCATATATGGGTAGAAAAAAGGAGGAGATGTGAATAATGCAGGTTGCAGGTTGCAGATGCAGATGCAGATGCAGATGCAAACGCAAACGCATATGCAAGTCAAGTAGAAATGGGGTCAATAAACAAGGATGTACGAGAGTGGACTCTCAGTGGATACCCAGCAGGAACGACTTATACGGGCATCGAATTTCCCACAAATCCAACATCCCATTTTTACTTTTTGTCGCGCGTCTTGCGAGATTTGAAGCGGCTATTGGAAAATGTGGAGTTGCAGGAACCCATGTTGCAATAATGAACATGCGAAGTTATTTTGCTCCATAATTTGCCCTGGCAGTATGTAGTCCTGGCAGTATGTAGTTTGAGCCGAACCTCGGAACCTCGGAGCGAGATAAATATGGCCTGCCACTGCCAGTAGTAGCAATAGCGTTATTCTGTAAGCTTGCTGTCTCATCAATAATAATGGAAAGTTAAGCAAATCCAAAACGTTCAGTCGTCCGAGACATTATTCAAGTCAAGTCGTATGTCACTTGGTTGGCCAGTGACATGCTTGATGCTTGATGCTTAGCTTGGTTGGAAGATGATCTACGAAGGTTTATAAAGAGGATGACAATAATGATGATATCATGAATGTTGATCTACTGTATTGTATTTGTAGAAATTTCGGTTAATAGAGAGAGATGAAGGGGGTGGAAAGAGATAAGGATGTACGTACTACGTACTCTTTGATAGTGAATTTTTGCGAGTCTAATAAAGGCCAGAGCGTATAGTAGTATGATATTCTTCCTAGTAGGTAGGTAGTCAAGATATCACGTAAGGTGGAAAGAAAGGAAGCTTCATAATTTTCATAATTCATAATATAATTCATTCAACAAAAGAAAACCAAGGGTTGTTTGTTGAACACATGATCAACAAAGGGCAGCAGCACGGCCTATCTTAGTCTCAGTCAAGTAAGCAGATATATATACCCCTGAAACGTCTACTCCACAAGGCAATTCCAATTAGGATGGTGTTGACGTATAGAAAAAGGTATAGTTTACGGATGTGAGGTCGAGTGGTTCGGCCGAGAGATGAATTGAGTAGTGATGCTCCTGGCGAGGAGAGTTATTTCCTAAAATGTGTTTATCGAATATTCCTATAGAAATATATATCATACTTCTAATGTTGGATCATTGAAAGTGACTCTGAGTTTGGATACAGCCGGGAGTTAGTTCAGGTACAGGTTAGTTATTGAAGTAAGAAGGAAAACAGAACAAACTCTCTTTGTTCTTTTCAGGTTGGGAACTTGGAAGCGGGTACTGTACTGCGGAGAACAAACTGCGGTGCCCACATTTAACAGATCGCCATTTGATCTGTTCCTATTAGAGTTTTCTATCGCTCCGTCGTCAGGGATTTTTTTAGTCAGGTACAAGATTCATGAACAAGCACGGGTTCCACAAAAGGGTATGGCTTGGTTTAGTAGGTTTAGTAGGGATTAATTAGATTTAGATATAGAACTTAGAGAGATGTGGTTAAGTGCGATTAGATGTTGTTTTGTGAGGCATTGAGAGGATTATTGAATTGAGAAGGATTTATATAAATTAGAAAGAAGCTTGAATGAATGTATATCAATGTAGCCATGAACAGTGTGACAAAGCTAAGTTCCTAAAACACTTTACTCCGTACACATAGCACTAATTTCTCACCGCTTATATTTATATAGTAACTTGTAAGAACAATAAAAATAATAAAATAATATAAATAAATCTCCGATTATATTCTATTTATCCTATATATATATCCTTAATATAATATCCAACCAATCCAATAACGAATAAATTCTCTTAAAGACAATCAATCATTGAAATTATCTTCAAAGTACATCTCGTCTCATCTCATCTAGGTATCTAAGTAACATCAACCTTCCATCAGTTCCTCCTTCAATCCTCTCTCTCCTTTACCATCACCTCGTCACCTCATCACCTCGTCACCTCATCACCTCGTCACCTCATCACCTCGTCACCTCATCTTCCCATCTTCCCATCTTCCCATCAGATGTCTCTCTCCCGCATAAAATGGAAGGCTACATCCATCCATTCAATACCGCTTTGTATTCTCCGAATCACATCATCCATCATCCTATAAGTTATACCCTCCCTACCTACCTCAAGAAAACCCATCCAATCCAAGCTGAATCCATTCGTCCGTCCAACCTGAGCATCCCATCATCCATCTAGGAAAGATACGACACTCGCACGTGGCCATACCATCGAATAAGGATGATTCTTCAAGGCGCAGCAAGTAGAGCATATTAATGGTAGGAAAATAAAAATGCTAAGATTTGGTCCTGATTCCCTCCCTACCTAGCTACCGACAACCCATGTTTCCTGAGACTCGGATACCCTAAAATAGGATTGGGGAAGAGTTGGTTGCAGCATATCATATCTGCAACCATATCATATCTGTTATGCCGGGTCCCTTTTGTGCTGGGGATATTGGTTATATATTGGGTTGGGGTTGAATTGGGTGTGTTGGGGTTGGTTGTACTGAGTTTATGATGAGTGATACTTTGTAGCACGAAAAGTGCTTAGGAAAAGAAAGATATTGAGTAGAGTTGGAATTGATTCTTGAATATACCGGTATTTACCTTTCAATTAGCCTGATTGTTCTAATGTATATAATAATAATATCGCTTTTTAGATACTAGGTAGGTATAGTATATAGTTGATGTTTCAAAATTCTATAATATGCGAATATACGAATATACGAATATACGAAGATGCAAATCCCTTTTAGGTTAAAGTCTATTTCTTCTTTTTCCTTTTTTTCTTATATTCTTCTTTCTACCCAGGCCAAAATGAGTTTAAATGATATTTTAAAGAAATAATAATAATAATAATAATAATAATAATAATAATAATAATAATAATAATAATA